>JAOXJP010288327.1:0-18995 GCA_025762735.1 Platanus orientalis | reverse complement strand
GCTTCGTTTCTACTTTACCAAATGATGATTCCCATAGTTGTGTGCTTATGACTTAACTTGACTCGGGGCGCCATTTCTGGTTTTTACCCTAGATGATAATTCATTTTGCTCCCTTTTTTGCCCCTATTTGCCAAGATTGGGTAAGAGCGCCATTTCTGGTTTTCACTTTAAGTTTTAATTGATTGATTTTTTTGTCCCTTTTTTCCCCTGTCCTTGGACAAGTTTGGGTTTTTGAAAAAAATAGTTGTACAGGGTATGTGTCCTTGTCTCAATTTGATTGAGTGCTTGACATGTGTATGGCTGAATTGTGCTTAGAATTTCTTGAAATGCTAAGGATTTTGAGTGAATGTATTGCTGAATGAAGGGCTAATTGAGGATGTTTAGGATTTTCCTTTGAATAAGTAGAGTTGAAGAGTTTGAAATATGAATATGAATGGCTCATTGTCAGAGATTTATTACAATTGAAGATCATGGTTCTTTACAAAATGCCTATATCTTGAAGAAGATTATGGTTTTGTATAAGATTCCCATGTTTTGAAGAAGATTATGTTTCTTTATAAGATTTCCATGTTTCAAAAGAAGATCATGGTTCTCTACAAATTCCCCATGTTTAAAAAAAAACAATGGTTCTCTATAAGATCCCCATATTTAGAAGAAGATCATGTTGTTTGAAAGAAGATTATGGTTTTGTATAAATCCATATTTGGGAAAAATGGCTCCTCTTTCTTTTGCTCTTTTTTTTCGTTCTTTTTTTTTTTTTCTATTTTTGAACCATTAATTCTTCTATCCGGATCTATATGTGATGATCTTTGGAGATGCAAAATTTTGAAAGAATGAAAGAATGTTTAGCAAAAATGATCTATCAAAGACCTTATTTCAAGACTTCTATCATGCAAAGAATTGCTTGACTTGATCCAAGTTCACATATCTTGGGAAATCTTCTCTATCCATATTTCCCAATAATAATGGTCCACTGGATAGTTTCTGCTTGACAATGAAAGGTCCTTCATAATTTGGCTAAGGTTGCCCCTGTGGTGCTTGTTCATGTGGAAGCACCTTCTTGAGAACTAAGTCTCCTTCAAAATCTCTAGACTTAACTCTTTTGTTGAAAGCCATCGCAATGCACCTCTAATAGGCCTACCCATTACTCATTGCTGATAGTCTCTTTTCATCAGTGAGGTTTAATTGATCATGTCAAACTTGTGCCCACTCTGATTCTGGAATTTGTGCCTTAGCTAAGATTCAGAGACTTGGAATTTCAACTTCAATTGGCAGGATTGCTTTCATGTTGTAGACCAATGAATATGGGGTTGCACCTGTCGAGATACGAATGGATGTTCTGTAGGCCATAAGTGCATAAGGCAATATTTTATGCCAATTAGAGTGGTTGATAGTCATTTTCTATAAGATCTTCTTGAGATTCTTGTTGGCTGCTTCCACTGCTCTGTTCATCTACAACTTGTATGGAGATAATCTATGGTAGTAGATTTTGAACTTTCTACAAAGTAGTTCAAGATCCTTTCCCATCAAATTAGTTGCATTGTTAGTGATGATTTTGCTAGGAACATTGTGGACGTCGGGGTCCGAGGAGGTTCGGATTCCCCCTCCTGCCTATGGTTTTCGGGCCCACTCTTTAGAGTGCAGTACCGGTTCGTGAATGTTGCTAACTCTTTTCTAGAGGGTTAGGCTATTCTAGGAGTTTCCACCAACTTAGGGTTTAACCAACAAAATTGGACATTGGTTCTCCTCTTTGGAGAAGAGAAGTCTAGACCCAAGGTCTAGGGGTTTAACACCTAAGACTGGTCTACTTTCTTCAGATAATAGGTAAGTTGTCTAGTTGTATTTGGGGAAGGTGTTAAGCACCCCAAATCCCCACCTTTTTAGGGTAGCTTCTCTTATCTATGCTCTCTTAAGAATGCCATAAAATACATGCTAGCAAAGGAAATTAAAGTATGCAGTTTTATGCATTTTTTATAGGCTAAACGCCTAAATTTGCTTCCAATGCCTGAATTTAATTCAAGGAAAATTCAGGCATTAGTTTCTAAAAAATTCAGAAACTTTCAATTTTAGATTAAACTATTTAATTAACTAGAGAGATCCTCGGGTTTATGATTTTTAGAGGGTTGGTGGACCCCTCTAAAGTGTTCATTTACTGGTTTTAGGGTTGGAATTAACTTTGACACAAAAAGTAAGAAATGATAAAATTTTGTATTTTTCTGTGTCTCAAGCTTAACGCCTAAATTTTAATCCAACGCCTGAATTTTCAACATCTAAATTTAATTCAGAGTGAAATTCAAGCGTTGAATGCTGATCAGATAAGCATTTTAACTTTATTTGTTTGGATGTTTTTGTGGGTCCTAGTGTTGTGGGACCCTTGGTTAAGGATAGAGGATGTCTTCTAAGGTCACTCTGTGCAACCCTAGGGATTAAGGCCTTTATAGATGTAATGATATGGCCCTCAAAAGAGGGCAATCTAGTCATTTGGTACAGGCTTAATGCCTGAATTTTCTAGCTAATGCTTGAATTTTCTAGCTAATGCTTGAATTTTCAAGCGTTAAGTGTTGACTGGGTCAACAACTTAGCCTAAGCTTTTCTAGTGCTAGGGTGGGTCCCTGAGCTATGGGATCCTTATAGAAAGGTAGAGAGGTTTTTTTTGGAATTGAAGGGGCCAATCCTTGAAGGTGGGGCCCTCATAGAGGTGAAGATTTACCTCCTGAAAGAGGGCAATATAGTCATTATGTGCAAGCTTAATGCCTGAATTTTAGTCTGACGCTTAAAGTTTCAATGTCTAAATTTTAATTTAGGGAAAATTCAAGCATTGGGTGCTAAAATCAATAACCAACCTTAGGTTTTAGGCCACACTTATGGGGCCTTAAGGGGTGGGTTCCTCCTATGTCTCTAGGCTAACCCTAGGCCATGGACATGACTTTAACAATTTTTGAAAATGATTTTTAGCACAGGCTTAATGCCTAAAGTCCACCCAATGCCTGAATTTATCTACTCAATGTCTGAAATTAAATTCAGGCGTTAGGAGAAAAATCAGGGCCCACAGAAGTCTTTGAGCACAGGGTTGGACTTTAGAGGGTTGTGACAGCTTGAGAATAGGTTTAGGGAAAATTAAGGCTTTGTGGGGTGGATCCCTGATCTTAATGCTTGAATTTATCTTAAACACCTGTTTGTTCAATGCTTGAATTTTATGGAAATAAAATTCAGGCGTTAGTTATTGGAGCAAATCCAATAGTTAGATTTCTGGAGTTTTAGGTCCCTTAGGGGTTTTGAAAAATTCTAAAATTTCCAGTAGAGAGAGATAGATGATAGATGAACAACATATATAAAATTTATCTCAAGATCATGTCTACAAAATTCTATAAAAAATCTATAATTAATTTAACATATTGGGTCACAAAAGAATAGATCTTTAGGATCTGTTTGTGGGGCCATCTCAGGGCCTTAAACAACTTGAAAAATCACCAAATTTTTAACTGAAGTAGGCTTTCCTCTTGGAAACAACATACTAAGATTTGAGCTCATTTTGAGCTGTTCAAAAATCAGAAAAAATTATATAGTGCATGGAGGTAAAAAATAAACACAGACAGAGGTTGTTGTGCCTCCACCATGTAAACCGAATTGAAGCAGTTAACTAAGATAAATCGAACAACATAACATGTAATTGAAGCTACATGAGCTAAATAAGCTAACCTAATGCAAGTCTAGGTCTTACTTAAAGTGGAATAGGGCAAGTTGGGGTATAAATCTTTAAGCTTTTCCATCTTCTTCTTCCTCTCTTCTTTTCTCTTTTTATTCCATGGACCAACCCTAATGTGCACAAATTTGGGGCTATTTGTAGCCCCAAATTAGTTAGCCAAGGGTTGGGATTTGATTAGGTGATCAATGGGATGGATGGCTACGATCAATTAGGTTTAGTTCACATAGATGGGTGACATGGACCAATAAGGATTAGGCTTTAGAGGACCAATGAGCAAAGTGCTCTGGAAACCCTAAAGGACTGCGTTACTTTGGATTATGTGCATGGTTGCTACTGGTAACCCGTTGGTGGCTCCTAATTCAAGCCACCCTTCGAGACGTCTATACTGCCTTCGAAGCGGTGGTGCTCTTTGTGGAGGGGAAAGGCATGGCGATAAGGATGAGAAGGGAGGACAGGCTTAGACGATGCTAGGGATAGAGGTGGATCTGGATTAAAGAGATCGATGCAATCTCAAGTAAATGATCAGAGCATGGTGGGGAGTTCCAATTGTGTGTAGAGATCCTCTTTGAACAAGGGCTGCTGAAGTGATTTGGGTGATGGGGGGTGGCTGTTAGAGCCGATGGAGAAAATATGGAGGGTTCTTTATCTTCTCCGGCATGCGATCGTGGGAACAACCAGATTCAGATCGGGGAATCTCCACTCTTCCAAGGAGATGCGCCGGATGTTGAGGATGTGAATAGCAATGATGAGGATCTTCTGAACGAAAACTACATAGATCAAAGATCTAAAGTGGCCATGGTGGATGGAAGAATGGATGCTGTGATGGCCAAGGTTGGTGATAACCCTAATATTCATGCAGCAAAATTTAGGGTTGTGGAGAACTATATTATTCATGCAGGGACAGATGGGACTACTGGAGGTAGATTAGGTTCGGATATTAATTCAATGCTTGGGGCTGATGCCAATTTTGTGCTTGGGGCGGTAAGAACTATTATGGTGCAAGAGGGGGTTGACTCGATCTATAGATCTGATTTGGTTAAACTCCTTCAAGAGGTGGATAATGCGCATGCAGCAGGTATTGGGCTAGAAAATTGTGAAACCTTTAAGAAGATTCAGGGGTTTCTTGGCACTGAAAGAGAGGAAGATCCTATTTGGAATGGAAAGTTTAATGGGGATAAGGTAAAGGATGGGGATGGTGTTAGGGCTTTGCGGCCTCAAGCTTTATCCTAGAGATCCTTATTCGGCAATGCCAAAAGACATGATCAAGAACTAAAGCTGACCTTCCATAAGCCATATGTTCTGAATGAAGAGGCCATGGCTCTATGCCCACAACAGATCATTGATGATGAAGTTCAACGGTGGAATAGTACGGTTGTGGGAAACTTCTTGGGGCATAGACTAAGCTACTCGTATGTCAAATCATTGGCCATGAAAATCTGGAAATTAAAAGGTAGTGTGGAGACGACGCTCTTGGATAATGGTATTTTTGTCTTCAAATTTAGCTGTGGCAAAGATAAACAAGTTGTTCTGGAGGGTCTAGAACTTTGGCAAGGTCCCAATGATTGATAAGAGTTGGGATCCGTCACTGGAATTGAAGAAAGCCTTTCTTGAAAGGATACCGATTTAAATTACGTTACCACATCTTCCCTTTCAGTATTGGTCATCCGAAACCTTGGGGATTATTGGGAGTGTTATGGGGAAGCCTATCTATATTGATAAATTCACAAAAAACAAAAAGAGATTGGCTTTTGCCTGTATTTGCATGGAGGTGGATGCTAAGGTGCCGTTGAAGGATAATGTCAAAATTGTTAGTGAGGATGGTAAAATCTTGGACCAAAAAATTTTATACGATTGGAAGCCACAAAGGTGTGATGCATGCAATTGTTTTGGACATAGTAATTCTACATGCCCTAAAATATGGAGAAGCAAGGAGAAACAACAGGTTGTTCCTGGGGATATGGAAGCTGTTATGGTAACCAATGGAGATGCTACCGTCAAAGAGGGAGCTGGCACTAGGAATGATACTCAACAGGCACTTAACACAAACCATAATAGGTTCTATGCACTGGCTAATCTTGAAGAGATGGAAGATTTTGTCCAGGAAAGGAATAGGGATGTTGGCGAGGGGGCAGAAAAGGTAAACACTGATGTTGATGCTGAAGATACTGCTTTAAAAAATATTGTACAATGGATAAATGGGAATACTGTTGGGCTGGCTGAAGCGCCAATTGCTATTACTGTTGGTGAAAATTTTGATTTTTTGGAAGGACTTGATGAAGCGCTAAGTGCTGGAGTTTTGGAAGGGCTAAAGCATGCTGATCAATTTGTTGTCCAACCGAACAATATTGTTGCTCAACAGCTTGCCCAACCGAATCAGCATGGTAAAAATTCTTCAGCAAAAAATATGAATGTTAAGACTAAGAAGCCGTTGAATGATGGAGTGTTCTTGAAGGGGCTGGAAAAGCCTGGGTCTATTACCTTCAGAAATCGTTCTCAATGATTAAAATTTCAGCATGGAATGTTAGAGGCTTCAATAAGTCTATCAAATAGCGTGAAGTAAAGGAATTGCTAAAGGTGCATAATCCGAGTATTTATATCCTAGTAGAGACTAAAGTGAAGTTGAAGAAAATTGAAAATATTATAAGGCAACACTTTTGTGATTGGAGTCTTATTAAAAGTTATGATGAGCATGAGAAAAGCCACATTTGGGTATTATTCAATCAAGATGTGATTTAAGCTAGGGTGATCCAAAAAACTGATCAGATTATTACTTATGTGTGTTTCTTGAAAGATAGGAATTTGGAATTTCTTTGTTCTGCCGTATATGCACAAAATTCTCAAGAGGCAATGAGAAATTTGTGGGTTGCGTTAGAAGATAGAAGGAGGGTTGATGTGCCTTGGATTGTAGCGGGGGACTTTAATTGTGTAAGATATGTGCATGAAAAAATTGGAGGTGATATTTTGGATTTTTCGGCCATGGAAGACTTCAATAACAGTTTGATGGAAGTGGAATTGAATGATTTGAAGTGATGGGGGCACAAGTTTACATGGTGGAATAAGCAAATAGGTCCTAGGAAAATTGAATGCAAACTTGACCGGGTGCTTGTAAATGGATTGTGGCTTTCTTTGTTTCCGTTGTCTGAGACAAATTTCTTGCTGCCTGGTATTTCGAACCACTCGCCTAGCATTACTACTGTTAGAGGTAATCATAGTGGTAAGCCAAAACCTTTCAAATTTTTTGATATGTGGATGGAGCATCCTAACTTCTTAAAGGTGATTAAAGAGGTGTGGGAAGTGCCTGTTGCTAGGAATCCTTTGTTTAGAGTGGTTCAAAAATTGAAGACAGTGAAATATAAGTTGAAGGATTGGAATAGGAATGTATTTGGTTGTTTTGATTTACAGCTTAAGACCGCCAGGGAGGAGATGTACAAAATTCAAGAAGGAGAGTTAAATGGGATGATAGGCATCTTGCTATGAGGGGGAAAGAAACTACCGATGAATATTACAAATTGATGGGCTTGGAGGAAAATTTTTTGAAGCAAAAATCTAGAATACAGTGGTTGGAGCTTGGGGATGTGAATAATTCATTCTTTTATAGATCCTTAATGGTGAGAAGAAACGAAAACAAAATCAACCGTATCCAAACTGAGGATGATTTTTTTCTTTATGAGGAGGATGACATTCGTACTAAAGCTGAAAATTACTTTCAAGGTATCCTTGCTCCTGTTCACCATGTAAATGATTTTGTTGATGTGGACTGGAATCCGAGACATATCCTTACTCATTTCCAACATGAGTCTCTTATTGCTGAAGTAAGGGAGGAGGAGGTTAAGGATGTTATTTGGGGTATGAAGGAGGGGAAAGCTCAGGGTCCTGATGGATTTACTTATATTTTTTAAGAAAGCCTGGGAGATTGTTGGATCGGATGTTACAAAGGCTGTGTAGTATTTTTTTAGTTCGGGCAGGCTACTGCGTGAGGTAAATTCTAAATTCATCTCTTTGATTCCTAAGACTATAGAGGATTCTAAATTCTATGACTTTAGATCCATCTCGCTGTGTAACTTGCTTTATAAATTCATCACTAAGATTATGTCCAACCGTATGCAAGAGGTGATGAATTTTCTTGTCAGTGCTAATCAAACTGCCTTTATCAAAGGGAGGTCTATTGTAGAGAATATTTTACTTTGTCATGAAGTGGTGAGAAGCTTTGATAGAAAACAGCACCTTCCTGTTGTGATTTGGAAGATTGATCTCAAAAAGGCATACGACTTGGTCTCTTGGGATTTTATTTACTCAATCCTTCACAAGATGAATTTTCCGAATCAGTTTATTGGGTGGATTATAGAGTGTGTTACCAGCCCAAAATTCTCTATCCTTATTAACGGGAGTCTTGCAGGGTTTTTCCAAAGCACTAGGGGCCTTCGTCAAGGGCACCCGATTTCGCCATATCTTTTCTGCCTTGTTATGGAGGTCTTCTCCTATCTCATTGAAAAAGAAGTGGAGAGAGGTAATGTTCATCTTACTCCCAAATGCAAATGCATCAATCTATCTCACCTTATTTTTACAGATGATCTAATGATCTTTTCAAAGGCGGATATGTGCTCTCTTAGCTCCATTGATAATGTGATTAGGGTCTTTTCTCTATTGTCTGGCCTCCATGTCAATAGGGGAAAGTCCTAGATTATTGCTAGAGTCTTTATGCAAGATCGAGACATTTTAAAGGAAATCACAGGATTTTCTATGGACCCTCTTCCACTTGGGCCTTCCACTCATTTTGGCCAATCTTTCTTACCAAGACTGTGTGCCTATTCTTGATCGTATGACGAAACGTCTAGCTGGTTGGAAGACTCGTCCTCTGTCGTATACGGGTAGGCTGACTCTTATCAAATCTATTCTTCAGAGTTTCTATATATATTGGGTTGGGATTTTTGGTTTTCCAGGGAGAATTATATGCCAAGTTGAGTCCATCATGGCTCACTTTCTATGGGCTGGTCTGGATTTATCCAGGAAGATGCATGCTATCAGTTAGGATGCCATTTGTAAACCTTATGAAGAAGGGGGGCTAAACCTTAGGAAAGTGAAGGAAATGAATGATGCTTGTGTCCTAAAGCATCTTTGGTGGATTGTTTCTAAGAAAGACAATCTCTAGGTTAAGTGGGTTCATAGGAAACACCTCAAGCACGAATCTATATGGACGTTTAGACCTCCAAACGATTGTTCTTGGATTTGGCAAAAAATCGCCAAGGTAAGGGACTTTATGGAGCCCTATGTGTTACATATTATTGGCAATGGGAGAGGAACCCGGTTTTGGTTGGATAGGTGGCACTGTGACAGGGTGTTGGTTAAGAGGCATGGTGAAGTTATTCGACATTCCTCAGGCCAGAGTAGACATTGTTATGTGGTTGACATTTTGGATGATTGGATGTGGCAACCTGGCATGGTTGGTTCTTCTATGCTCTGGGACGTGGGGGCTGCTCTAACCAGCATTGAAAAACTTCCAATGGACCGGCATGATGCTATTCTTTGGATTGCAAACTCCAATGGATTGTTCTCAACGAAATCAGTTTGGTCTATAATGAGGCAGCAAGCTAACTCGGCGTGGTGGTCTAGTGTGGTGTGGTGCTCAGATTACATTCCAAAGCACAGCTTCGTGGCTTGGCGTGCCCTATGGGGTAAGTTGCCTACCCAGTCCCTCTTAAGGTGATATGGGATCCTCAATGTTTCTCAATGTGTTTTTTGTTGGAATCACATTGAGGACTTGGAGCACCTATTGTTTCTATGCCCCTTTTCCACAAACATTTGGATCCAAATGCTGAAACAAAAAAAGCCTTCTCACAAGAAGGCAAGGTCTTTGGGGGCTGAAGCTGAATGGATCCTTAAAGGATTTAGAAGAATGCTGGTGTTAAAAACTATTCTGAAGTTGGCCTTCAATGCCACCATCTATAACCTATGGCTGGCGCAAAATCAAAGGAGATTTGGGGATCAGGTTTGGAATGCTATTGGAATTTGTAATGACATTTCTACTGCAGTGTTCACTCGCTCCAGCAGGCTGAAGGCTAGCGGCTTGGAGGTGCAACAACATCGTGATGTTATGTTAAGATGGGGCGTGACCTTGTCCTATAACAACAGCCCTCCTAAGTTGTGTCGGTGGGTTAGACCCTTAGAGGGCTGGGTGGTGTTAAATAGTGATGGTTCCATGACTGCCGACCGTGTGGGATATGGTGGCATCCTCCGTGACAGCACTGGTGAGGCTGTATTGGCATTCTATGGCCCTCCTTTAAAATGCAATGTCTTATGGGCTGAGCTGCAGGCCATTCAAAGAGGAATTACCGTGGCCCTCTTTCATGGCTTTTTTCAACTGAAGATTATGTCTGGCTCTAAGTTAGGTGTTGATATCTTAAATAAGGTCAGTGAATGTCCTTGGAAGGTGCTGACCCTTGTGCACAATATTTGGCAACTATTGCATGACATGAGAGGGGTGGAGATTGTGCATGTATGGCGGGAAGCTAACTAACCGGTGGATCTTTTGGCTAGAATTGATTCGGGAACTCAAGATGTTATCCTTTCCCCTTGTGATTTTCCTGAGCATGTGACTCTTACTATCTATAATGATGCAAGAGGGTGTACATTTAATAGATTGTAAATTTGCCTTCTTTAATTAAATTATTTTATTTATATAAAAAAAAAGGTTTAGGCTTGGCGCCACGTGGGCAAGTTGAATTAATCTGATTGGTTTGTCAAAGCAAAGGGGGATATTAATTTGTGCTTTTGTTTAGCAAGGGTGGGATTTGGTTTAGTTTAGTTCATATGGATTGGTGATATGGACCAATAGGGATTAAGCCTAAGGTCATGTTGGCAATCCAAGGTATTTTGATTGGATGAGGGAAACCAATGGGTAGGATTGGTTTGTGCTAGTTTAGGTAGGGTGGGATTTAGTTTGGTTTAGGTCACATGGATTGATGACATGGGCCAATAGGGATCAAGCCTAAGGCCATGTTGTCAATCAAAGTATTTTGATTGGATGAGGAAAATCAATGGGTAGGATTAGTTTGTGCTAGTTTAGGCAAGGGTGTGATTTGATTTAGTTTAGTTCACATGGATTGATGACCCGGGCCAATAGGGATCAAGCATGGGGCCATGTTTTCAATCCAAAGCATTTTGATTGGATGAGGGAAATCAAGGGGTAGGATTAAAGGTGATAAATGGAAGGGGGGATTAAGATCTCAAATCCAGGTGATTGATCCAAGGGGGGACTACATAGGATGTATGTGGGCATCCTAATCTAAGGGTGAGAGAGTTAAAGCATTTAAGTGTGAATGTAGTAAATGACATTAATGAGCTAAAATCATGAGGGTGAGCTTATTAATTTCCTTAAAAATTGAATCCCTTACTGGTCAACTTTCTTTTTAAGCTCCCGTGCTTGAAAAGTTGTAAAGTTAGTGTCTATTCTTGAAGTCCCGGATGTTCCAGTCATAGTGGATCAGTCGGAACCTAATTATGATAAGAGTGGGGGTGAAATCAAGGGTTTACTAGCCTCAAATTCTCTCTAATAAATACTAGAGGGGAAAAATGGTCAAATTGATTCCTAAAATCTTTAGACAAAATGTGGCCCTTGGCTTTTGTAATCCATAGGCTCTGACTGCACTGAATTTTGAAACCTGGGTAGGAAATTAGTCTTGAAACCCCTTTTTGGGCAACCGAAGAGACCTTGGCTGAAAATTTTAGTGTAGGAGCCTTAGTTTGCCATAGAAAGTGTGATTCAAGGTTTATTGAAGCTTAGAGAGTCTAGAGTTTATAGGAGGTAACAACTCGTCCAACGGGTTCCTGGGTAGTTACCAAGGAGTTTTTGAAGTATGGTTGCTTGATGATAAATTGATCCTATAGCACATTGAAGAATGATAAAGTTAAGCTAGTAGGGACCTCCTATTGCTCAGATTCATGAAACAGTCTTTTGAGGGTAGGTCAAAACTAAGAAAATGGGTTTGTCCTAGCTAAATTTTGAGTCCGGTAGAGTTCCCAAGGGCTTTCTGAGTGCCAAATATAGACAAATTGAGTACCATCCTATCCTAGACAAAATACAATGAGTAGGCTTACAAAAGTTGTCAAGGCTGTTGAGAGGGATGGACTTTCGAAGCTATTAGAATTTTTTAGGGGATAGCCACTAACAAATTGAATTTTGGAGTTCTGATGCATTCTCGAGGTTCAGTTGAGTACAAGGTATTTTGCTTGAATGTGTAGCTCATTTTTTGAGTAATTAGGAGAAACCGGGTGGATTGACTCTTCTAATGCTCCTTCCCATTAGGTGTTTTTACGATGGCCTTGTAAATTCAAAGAGATGGGCACTAACTTATCGAGATTTGGAGGTTCGAAAAATGTTATAGACCAAAAGATGGCAAACTGGGCTAGAACTGATTTTCAACCCCTTAGGGAAGATTTGAGATTTCACAGAGGTTTGAGACCTTAGATGCTCTAGTTTGGTGGAATTACTGATTGACGATAACTCCAAAACCAAAAGATGGTCACTAGCCTTCTTGAATTATGACACCAGATGAATCTTTGAGAGCTTTTTGAGTGTCATTTTTCAGCTAGGGGTTTGCGAAGGTTGAGAAATTGGTTGTTACCAGTCTTTGAAAGGTTTTGTTCTAAGATAAGTTCCACAAAGGTGGTGGAGATTGAAGTGTGTAGGACCTGATCTTACACAAATCAGGTGATGGGAGAAGCTTCAAGGGTTATTTGAGGGTCAAGGGGTAAATCCTAAAGGCAAAAGCATAAAATGGTAATTTTTCTGTTTATGCTGCTAAAATGGGTAAAAATGACAACTCTTCACCTGTGATGCATTTGCCATGGGAAGGCTTATGGAGATTGAAGAATTTGTAGACAATGTGTGGAGGTATAAAAATTTTGGCTTTTGAAGGGCAAAGGACATAATGGTAATTTTTTTGCCTGTTGATGCTTTGTTGCAGGAAGGCTTATGGAGGTTGGAGAAACTGAAGAAGATGTATTTGGTGGTCTTAAATGTGGGGAATCAGGATTTGATTAGAAATGGTGTATTCGGGTTGGTTCACTACACATGGTATGATATGGATGATACTTTTTACAATTGAAATATCCAACGAAGATTTCACAAGAGATGCCTAACTTCCTTGTGTCCAATTTGCTCTCTCTAAATCAAGGGGCTTAACATTTTAATGCCTAAATGCTACTTTGCTACTCTTCATTCCATTAGATGACCCAAGTCAAAATTTAGGTGCTGACAAATGCCCCTCTTTAGTATGTGTGGCTTTGCCATACATAGCAAAGAAGGAAGTGCCTTAATTTTGACTTAGGCAAGATGATACCTTTTCCTTACATGTAACTCATGGATATTGGGTGAGTGGTTGTGAAAACTTGGAATAGTTTTGGTTAAGGAAATAATGGTGGCTTAAAACTTGTCCTTGACTTATGAGTCAAGGTTTTGAAATGAATTTGCTTTTGAAATTCCTTCTCGACTTAAGAGTCAAACCTTCTAGTGTTTTATAAATTCCTTCATTCTGATTTTCAAAAATGGGTATCAACCGAGAGAGGGACTTTCTTTATTTTGGAAAGATGGGATATCCACGAGTTATATGCAAGCAATTAGTACTTTTTTTAGCTTCTGGGGTGTTGCTGTTAATGTATGCATTACGTCAAGAGACATGTAAGTCATCGACATTGGGTGCAACTGCTTAAAAACATTACGAAAAATCGATCATGCAAAATCCATAAACATACGAACCATTTAGATGACTTTTGCACTTGTATTTACTTCTAGTTTGCTTGATGATTTAAGTTGTATGAGTTATTTGAAGTTTCTTATGAGATTTTCATGTTGACATGTTCTGTATTTGCTATATTGAGTGATCATTGATTCATTGTGAAGTTGATTGCTCAGATGTATTTTTGTGACTATCCTTGAGAGTTTAAATGAGACTCACAAAAGGATGTTAGTGAAGCGCTCCCTAGAAAAACTATGGAAAAAGATATGCACCATGATTGAACACTGCTCAGATTTACATCAATCATAACACATATGTGCTAAATATCACTCCTGAAGACTGTGTGTGGCTTCACATTAGTTGTGATATCTAGTTGGATTGATTTACGGCATTGCCCTCGTCCCGATTAGGTAAATGTTGTATTTTGCGAGACTCACAAAGAGATTTTAGAAGCTTTCTCTAGAAAAGCTATGGGAACCTGGAAGTTCAGTGCTTTGTATCCATAAAGCAATGGCTACATAGCTATGGAATACTCTATGACAATGTTTTCATCCCATTTAAACATTATCAAGGCAAGGGGATGTGCAAGGGAGAAACTATAATGACTCTCTCTAAAGCTAGGGTTGAATCCCACAAGATTGGATGTTATACCTTGCCTAGGTGATAACAACCCAATCTTTGCTAAATAGGTATAACACACAACATTTGAGGGTGAATGCCATACATGTTTATGTCCCGATAAGCCGGTGTCACCTAGGTCGGTCTGTTGAGCGGTGACCATCAGAACTTATAGAGAAATGTTGTTGATATCTTTTCTGAGAAGCTATGGAGGGGTTTTTCTCATAAGTAACCCGTGCTATGAAAATATTACTTAAGCTTGATAGTTGTTTAGACTATGGCCAGAAGCTAGCATTTCATAGACTTGAAGGATCAAAGTGTGGCATTATCGTTGTCCGAAGCCAAGTAGATGCCACAGGGTGGCCATTAGTAAATCATGCAATAGATGAGGTACGGAACGAAGAGTGGCCGATGCTAGGTAAGACGTTCAAAAGTATGGACTGGGATGTGCCAAAATTTGAACTGGAAAGGTGGCTTGGTTTGGACTTGTGGAAAAATGTTATGAGCTCTTTCCTAAGTAGCAGTGGTGAGTTTTTCTCATAAGTAACCCATTTGCTGTGAGGAGGATTCTTCAGGCAAGGCTAGTAGTCTGTACTAGGGCCTTAAGAATTACACCAAATTGATGGAATGAATTGTGGTGCATGCTTACGTCCTCATAAACAAACCTCATAGGTAGGTTATACCCTACAATCATCCCATCTTTGACAGAGTGTAAGTAGAGGACTGATCGGGATTGGAGATGTTGTTGCACTCTCTCCGAAAGCTGTGGAGGTTATGATAACAAGAAACCCAATGCTATGTATTATACATAACTCCCTAATAGTATTAGAGCTATGATAATACATAGACTATAAATCAATGTGTAACATTTAACTATGTTTGAATAACTAGTATGCTATGCGAAAATTCGTTCGTGTATCAAGGATTGCCAACAAGGCTTGTGGGGAGTTTTCTAGGCTCACTTCATGAGCCATGGGATCTCGAGAGATCAATGCTACGTATCTATTTCAACCATCCAATTTGCAAACATGGCTGGCACAATATGTAGGCTATAAAGTGATGATACCTACTTACACCCTAGATAGGCAATTACCTATAAAGGCCTTTCTACAAAGTCAGGGACCGACTTGACTTAGCAAACTTATGCAACCTGCATGGGGTAAGTCAGAAGGTTTTCAGGCTTACTTAGAAAGCCATGGGGATTCCAAGGAATTGGTGTTATATATCTATTTTAATCAATTTCTAAAGGTGATTGTCATGGTATATAAACTATGAAATGATGATGACATTTTTCTATAACGAAGTAGATAATCGGCTCTATCGAAGGTTTTGGCCATTTCTAGTGAGGCATGACCTAGAGTCCCTCATCAAACCTATGGCGGCCTAAGCAGGGCACATTAGGAAGTTTTTAGGCTTATTCCAAAAGCCATGGGGATCTCAAGGGATTAGTACTACATATTTGTTTCAACCAATTTCCAAGGACAGTTGTCATGATATATAGGCTCTGGAATGATGAAGATATTTTCCTATACCCGAAAGGCAATTTGTTGTGTCGAGGTAAGACTTAGAGTGACCTAAGTAGGGCATATCAAGAAGTGTTTAGGCTTCACTCTGAAAGCCATGGAGATCTTAGAGATTAGTGCTACGTATTCATGTTTGTCATGTTACGTAAGCAATGAAACAAGGATCAAAATTTTCCTATACCCGATAGGCAATTTGTGATGTCGAAGGTTGTGGCCATTTCATATGGGGGGAGTCCCCACCAAACCTTTAAGCGGCCTAAGCTTAACAAGGTCAAAAACGATCAATGCATCATTTTCGATCATACATTGCCATGATTTTTGGGCTTAACTGGGGTGATGACGTATCATCAGGTTGCTTGCCACAGGGTAGACTTCAACATGGGAGATGATTTTCCATTCTAATTGTTTGCCACATGAAGACTTTGACAATTCATGATTTCATTTGATTGTTCTGACCGTAGGCAGACTTTGTTGGTTCATGTTGATAAATTTGGTTGTGGACTAGCTTTGCTAGTTCATGTTGGGAGATGATGTGCCATCTCTAATCTCAATTGATGGGAGACAAGACATTGTTTCCACTTTTTTATTTATAGGGAGATGGTGAGTTATCTCTTTCTCAATTGATGGGAGACAAGACATTGTTTCTACTTTTTTATTTATAGGGAGATGGAGAGTCATCTCTTTCTCAATTGATGAGAGATGAGGCATCATCTTTGCTTTTTTCATTGTAGGGAGATGATAAGTCATCTCTTTCTTAATTGATAAGAGATGAGGCGTCATCTCTGCTTTTTTCATTGTAGGGAGATGATGAGTCGTCTCTTTCTCAATTGATGAGAGATGAGGCATCATCTTTGCTTTTTTTCATTGTATGGAGATGATGAAAGATGAGGTGTCATCTCTGCTTTTTTTCATTGCAAGGAGATGATGAGTAATTCTTTCTCAAATGATGAGAGATAAGGCGTCATCTCTGCTTTTTTATTTTATTTTAGGGAGATGATGAGTAATCTCTTTCTCAATTGATGAGAGATGAGGCATCATCTTTGCTTTTTTTTATTTTAGGGAGATGATGAGTAATCTTTTTCTCAATTGATGAGAGGTGAGGCATCATCTCTGCTCTCTTTTATTGTAGGGAGATGATGAGTCATCTCAAGGTTTTCTTGGCCATGAATGGAAATTTGTTGTGTCATGAATGGCCATTTGTTGGAGATGATGCTTCATCTTGATTTGCTTTATTAGGAGGTGCCGGGTCATATCCAATCACATTTGATGGGAGGTGACGTATCATCTCCACTATTTCTTTGGGAGATGATGTATCATCTCTAGCTTTGCTTAGCATTGAATGACGCTTTGCTAGAGATGATGCTTCATCTCAATTTGCTTCATTAGGAGGTGACAGGTCATCTCCAATCACATTTGATGGGAGGTGATGCATAGTGTCCATTCTTTCTTTGAGAGATGATGTATCATCCATGTTTCTTAGCAGTAATGACCCACTAGACAACTTCTATTTGATGATAAAAGGTCCTTCATAATTTGGCCGAGGTTGCCCATGTGGTGCCTGTTCATGTAGAAGGACCTTTTTGAGAACTAAGTCTCATTCTTCAACATTTCTGGGTTTAACCCTTTTGTTAAAAGTTGTTTCCATGTGTCTCTGATAGGCTTGTCCATTGTTCATTGCCAACAGTCTCTTCTTATCAATAAGATTCAGCTGATCATGTCGAACCTATGCTCAATTTGACTCTAGAATCTGTGCGTCGACCAAGATTCGAAGGCTAGGAATTTCAACTTCAATTAGCATGACTGCTTCCATGCCGTAGACCAATGAATATGAAGTTTCCCTTGTTGAAGTGCGGATGGATGTCCTATAGGCCATAAGTGTATATGGCAACATCTCATGCCAGTTGGAGTGATTAGTAGTCATTTTCTATAAGATCTTCTTAAGATTCTTGTTGGTTGCTCCTACTACTCTGTTCATCTATGGTCTGTATTGAGAAGATCGATAATGGTGGATCTTGAACTTTTTATAGAGTAGTTCAAGGTCTCTTCCCATAAAATTAGTTACATTGTTAGTGATGATTTTGTTGGGAACACCATATCGACAAATGATGTCTCTCCGTATGAATCTAGTTTTGTTCTTCATTGTAATTGCTGATAAAGATATGGCCTCAACCCATTTAGTGAAGTAGTCAATAGCCACAATGATATACAGATGTCCGTTGGCTGCCTTCTGAGGCATTGGCTCTAGTACATAAATTCCCCACATGGAGAATGACCAAGGAGTAGTTAGCTTATGCAGTTCAAAAGCTGGTGCTTTGATAATGTTGGCATAAGACTGGCAAGTGTGGCACTTCTTTATATGTTGACAACAATCTATCTCCATTGCTGAACAGGAGTAACCCATCCAGAGAATCTTCTTAGCAAGCAAGAGACCATTCATGTGCGGATCACACTCTCCTCCATGGATACCTTCAATGATAGTGGAGCCCTTAGCTTCATCTACACATCTCAGAAGGACATGATGAGGGGACTTCTAATATAGGGTTCTGCCATGCAAAACAAATTAGGCTACTAATCTCTATAGAGCACGCTAGTCATTCCTAGAAGCCATAGAAGAAAGAATCTG
This sequence comes from Platanus orientalis, assembly GCA_025762735.1. NCBI lineage: Eukaryota > Viridiplantae > Streptophyta > Magnoliopsida > Proteales > Platanaceae > Platanus > Platanus orientalis. Next base: position 791 of record JAOXJP010288327.1, on the reverse strand, counting down.
ATCTCAAGATAGTTCTTTATGTTGAGGAACCACGGTTCCCTATTCAAATCAATAGTTGCAATTTGAAGATAGTAGGCTGGCTTAACCCTCTGCTCAATCTTAATCGGTGTCATCTCTGCCCCTTGAGGGATGTCAATCATTAAAGCTAGAGTGGCCAAAACATCTATAAAAATGTTTCTCCTTTTGCCAATGTAGTCAAAAGTTAAGTACTTAAAGCTCTTAGAAAGGATTTGTAGACATTCATGGTAGTTCAAGAACTTCTCTTCTCAGAAGAACCAATCTCTAATTGCTTGGAAGATAACAAGTGTTGAATATCCGTATACTTCTAGCTCATCAATGCCTAGGTCAATGGCTTCCTTCAAACCAATGATGTAAGCTTCATATTCGACTATGTTGTTGGTCATGAAAAGTGGAGTCTTACAGTGATTGGAATGAGGGCACCTGTAGGGGAGATGAGCACAACCACAATTCCATAGCCTAGCTAATTGACAGCTCCATCGAAGTACATTTTCCATCTAACAATCTTGTTCAATTCGACTTTGACACAAAGTATATGCTAGTCTAGGAAGTCAAATTTCAAAGAGGGCTCATCTGCTAGTCCATCTGCTAAGAAGTTGGCTATAGCTTGCCCATTGATAGCTTTTTGTGAGGTGCAAGTGATGTCAAATTCAGATAGCATCATGATCCATTGGGCAGTTCTTCCTATAGTTACGAGTTTCTCGAATAGATACTTGATGGGATTTATTCAAGAAATCATAAATACTTTGTATGAGAGGAAATAATGCTGAAGC
>JAOXJP010288316.1:0-18996 GCA_025762735.1 Platanus orientalis | reverse complement strand
TCTTCACTCAGCCTGCCTTAGATGATGAGGAAGTATTGTCCACTCTGGTCTCTCCTGCTTCCATGGGGTCATGTTTCAGGGCCAAAAAAAAAAGATTTTGTGTGTATCTTCCTAATCCTAAAAGGGTTAGTCTTCTGCCACGTCAAAGATTCCTAAAGGGAACTCCTTCCTACCCTGTTCCAGACATAAAGTCTTGTTCGAATATCAGTATAATCAACTCCATAATTACCTAGGACACATCACCGATCTTGCGGGTAAAACTACAGGTTACAACTCTAAAGGATAAGCACTGTTACAGTACATGAATAGTAATCTCCCAACATGTCAAAAGGTTCAAATAGTAAAAGCTGAAAAGTGAAAATTCTCCTCGAGCTCAATAGTTGAAGCGAATCTTTCTGGACTCTTTCAGACTTAATACATGTTTAAGTCTGTGGAGTTCAAACATATTGAAATCCAGCTCTCTCGCCTTTAAATAGAGGCCTCCTCTTCATTATAAATCATTCGAAGTTTTATTGCTTTCTTTGTATTTTGTTTACAATCTTCTTTTGAGTGTTCTCAGAGTGCTTCCACCTACCTGTCTCTCTTTTACATTATAAGTCTTTCTTTTATTTCATTTTCTTTATGTACTCTATATATTGTAATAGCTAGCACATATATAGTAAAGATCCTGCTAAGAATGGTATTAGATTGCCACCTTTTATTGATCTATTTAGAAAAGTTTGTTTGTGATATTACTCATGGCCAGTTTATTTAGATCTTTCTCAAATGCTCGTACTTCTACTTCTTCTAGTTCCTCTGTTATAAATAGTAGTGAAATTAACTTTCCACAACTCGAACAACAACTTGCAAACTAGGATATTCCCAAGGTACCCTAAAAAAGGGTCTACAAATAAGAAAGATTTCAACTTAAAACTAATTGTCACATTAAAACTGTGGAAAAAACTCTATCGATTTCAGATCAAAATCTTCTGATGTTCTAATAGAACACCAAAAGAAATATTCTTATCTTCATGTAGGACTAATATAGGTTGTGGTCAAACCCCTTGTCAGAACAAGACTGAATGTCACAGCTCTTGTTTTAGTAAGAGATGCGAGACACAATCAACCCTCAAACCAGCTCTTTGGGTTGATAGAAACCAGCCTACACCAAGGACCTACCTATTTCAATTATGGGCCAAATCTAACTGTAAGACTTCAAGACTCAAATGTCCATTAAGCAACCACCTTGAGTATTCATACTCAAGGATTTGATATGAAACTATGGTTTCACTACCTAGCCGTCATTTACCGTGTAATGAACATGCTCTTCCCAAATTTCATCATGCCTAAATCTGAAGGCGAAACTACCCTGTTTCAACTCAACTCGCAACACAACATCTATGTCTCCCGAACCATTCGATGGTCTGAAGTTAAACTTCTCAATGTTTGGATCATTAAAGATGAAACAATATCTAAACAAAATAAGTCCCGTTCTCAATTAGAACTAATAATTCAAACACCCGAAAGAGATTTAGATATAAAATTCTCTAATTCATCCTGGTCCATTTGAATTAATTCATTCGATGGATCAAGGCCTTCTAGCTCTAGATCCTCTAGATCTGAGCCACCACCACCACCATCTTCTTATCACATGGCTTATAAGCCTCCTCAGACCTCAAGGCTCTCAACTAAGGAAAATCCCTTGAGACCTACAGGCATTAATCAATCTGGAAATTTTGGACTCAATTACACAACCTATGGCCCAGATACCCTCTCTGAGCTTGGTGAAGACGAACTCAATGTGATAGAAGAAGAATTCGTTCCCAACAAAGAAATTCTCAAATAGGATTTTTATTTTGAACAAAATAAGATCCTCAGAGAAAAATTATTCTCTCGTTATTCTAATGATCAGTGTCTAAATTTCAGACGCCTTTGGTATCATCAAATGGATAAGCAACAAAGGGATATTCCCTTCTTCCTCTGGCTATAAGCCTACCTTTCTTCCTCAAAAAGGAAATTAGAGGTAAATGCCACAGAGAAAACTTCCATAAAATGGAATACCCATTCCAAAGGCATATCTGAGAGTAATCATCTACCTCTAGAGCCACTAAACTATGGCAAGAAAAATATTCAAGCCATACCATTAGTTAGAACAGATCTGAAAGATAACTCCACTCCAGCTACCAAAAGGTTTATTGAAAAGGTTTAGGAACAACAAAATTATTCCAACCTAATACTCAAGACCATTAGCAACCAGACAAAATGGATTGAGAATGTCCTTAACTCCATCGAACCGGTAATAATTACCAAACAAAATCCTCTGCTAAAACCTCCAGCAGAAAAGCTAATGATTGTCCCCAACTACATCCCTGTAAATGTTCAACTATTCGAAAAACCCATATGGATTACGGACGAATTCGCAGCTTAGTTATCTTCTCGGCTCAATTCTCTTAGCCTTAAAGATACTATAGAAAAGGGAAAGGACAAAGTTTCTTCCTCTAGATCTGATATATCCCTTCATAATATTGAAACATCTTCTTTCTCAGAAACCTCCTTAGCTATTGACGACACTGAAAGGGTTCAACTTAATAGCCTGGTTAAACCAGAACCCCATAAAACCTACTACCATCGCCCAACTCCAGTTGATCTTCTTTATGAAGAAAGCACATAGCAAAATGCTCAACAGTTCTCTGGCTCATCCCTCTATGAGTGGAATCTAGACAGGATGTCTGAATATCAGATTGCCACATTAAGACATAACATGTTATCCTACGCTAATGCTTACAAAATTTGAGGCAATACCGAAGAAACAACTATCTTCCTCATAGCCGCCTTCTTTTCCGGTCAACTTAAAGGCTAGTGGGATTTTTATCTCATAGAAGAACAGTGGCATGCAATCACCAGCTCCATTAAGGTTGATGCTAGGATAGGAGACACCCTATTAAATGCTCAGGGACAACCTATCCCTAATGGAGTCTACGCTCTAGTTATCAATATCTATGACCAATTCATTGGTCCAAACCTTAACGAACAGCTACAAATCAGAGAACAGCTCCAAAATCTATGATGTAAAACACTGTAAGAATTCAGATGTATAAGGACGTTTTTCTCTCCAAAGTCTACCAATTGGACTAATGTAGCAACGATTTTTGGAAAGAAATATTTATTGCAGGATTGCCAAATCTTTTCGCCAAAAATGTGAGGGAAAAGATAAGGGGTGAACGAGGAGGAACAATCAACTTAAATAAGTTAACCTACGGAGAATTAATCCAAAAGATTAACAACGTAGTTATCTCCCTCTACAATGACCTTAAGCTAAAAGAACAACTTAAGTCAGAAAAGAAACACGCTCACCAAGAGTTGTGTAACTTCTGTTACCAATTCGGGTTTGAAGATCTGAAGAATCCAAAGAGAAAACCTACCTCAAAGACTAGGTTTCACTCAAGAAACAAATATGGATACCATAAGAAGAACTCCTTCAACCCTTAAAGAAAGTTTCCATCAAAACTAGAAAATAGATTGAAATCAAAAGATTTCAAAGAAAAGAAATAAAGAATCCCAACCTATTACAAGTGTCACAAGAAAGGATACTTTGTCAGCTAGTGTTACTCTAAACGAGTAAATGAGCTAGGAGAAAAAGAAGAAGCTCTGACTAGCTCTGACTCATAACGAGAATGTCCTGAGTTCTGTGACTGTGAAGAATGTTCACTCATCCAAGAGGAAATGTCAGAAGTAGAAGTAAATGTTCTTACTTTTGATGAGCAATTCATGCTCGATATTATTGATGATATCCAAGACCCTTTGCTTAAAAAGAAAAAATTAGTTTAACTCTTGGATCGAACAAAAAAAAAAAACAAACTTCAAGTAATAATCTTAAAGGAGAAGATTATTACCAATACAGCGAACTCTTGAAACTATACAAGAGTAAAACAGAGCAAAAACCTGCCTCCCTTGCTGATCTCCAAAAAGAAATCAATGAAACAAAAAGCAAAATTAAGTCTATAAAAGATAGACTTAACATTTTGAAACTTTATTCGTAACCCAAGACAAATCACTTGGAAAGCGATAATGAACTCGAAAAAGAATTCAATCACCACCTTCTAGGATAAAGTTCTTCTCTAACTCTTGAAGCAGAAAATCCTATTGAAGAAAAAGAAAAATCCCTAGAACACATCAGCAAGGAAGAAAGCCAAAAATGGTATTCACAATTCTCTCTTAAAATAAGATGAGAGTTTGAGTTAAAACTCAAAGGTCTAATAGACTCAGGGCAGATATAAATTGTATCAGAGAAGGCCTGATACCAACCAAATACTTTGTCCCTACAACTCAGAGAATTACCACTGCAAATTCTTGCAAGTTAGATGTTAGGTACAAACTACCTAATGTTCACATTCGCAACCAAGGAACTTGTTTAAAAACAATGTTCATACTGGTAAAAGACCTAAAACAAGATCTTATCCTTGGGACTCCCTTTCTCCAACAGATAAAACCCTTTTCTGCTGATAACCAAGGAATTTCCACTATCTTAAATGGTAAAAGAATATACTTCATCTTTTGCTCAAAGCCCAAAATGTCTCTAATATAGTCTCTGAAACATGATTTAGAATTAAAAGAAAAATTCATAAATCACATAAAAGAAGATCTATCCTACAAAAGGATAGATATGCAAATAAAATCAACTTCAATCTAGAGAAAGATTAAAAATCTTAAAAAACAACTTGAGCAAGAAGTATGCTCTGAGCTCCCTACTGCCTTCTTGCATAGGAAAAAACACCAGGTATCTCTACCCTACATCAACAAATTTGATGAGAAAGACATACCCACAAAAGCTCGACCCATATAGATGAATGACAAGTTAACTCAGACTTGCTTTGAGGAAATTCAAGAACTTCCTAAAAAGAAGTTAATCAAGAAAAGCCCCTCACCTTGGAGTTGTGCAGCCTTTTATCTCAAAAATGTGGCCGAACTAGAATGAGGAGTACCTCGTCTGGTGATAAATTACATGCCTCTTAATCAGGTCCTAAAATGGATCCGATACCCAATTCCATGCAAGAGAGATATGTTAAATAGACTCTATCAGGTCAAAGTCTTTTCAAAATTTGTCATGAAATTGGGATTTTGGCAAATTCAAATTAAAGAAGAAGATAGGTATAAAACTGCCTTTGTCGTTCCCTTTGGACTGTATGAATGGAATGTCATGCCATTTGGGCTAAAAAAATGCCCTATCTGAATTTCAAAAAATAATGAATGAAATATTCAATTCCTCTTCTACGTTTACCATTATATATATAGATGATGTTTTGGTATTCTCAAATAATGTTGATCAACACTTTAAACATCTATATATAATTTTTAAAATGGTAAAGCATAATGGCTTAGTGATCTCTCAAAGGAAAATCAAACTTTTCCAAACCACAATCCAATTCTTTGGACATCAAAGTTTTCAAGGAAAAATCACACCAATCAACAGAGTGATAAAATTTGAGGAAAATTTCCCAAACAAAATGACAGATAAAACTCTGTTACAAAGATTTTTGGGATGTCTGAATTATATTTCAGATTACTATAAAAACCTAGCAGAAGATAAATCCATCTTGACTGCTAGACTTAAGAAGAATCCTCCAGAATGGACAGATGCTCATACAGCCACAGTCCAACAAATCAAATCAAGAGTAAAAAACTTACCATGTCTCTCCATAGCCAATCCATCTCTTTCAAAAATTGTTGAGACGGATGCCTCGAACAAAGGATATGGAGGAATTCTTAAACAGGTAAATGGTTCTAAAGAAGAACTAATCATGTTCCACTCAGGATACTGGAATCTTACACAGGTAAAATATTTCACTATCAAAAAAGAAATTCTTTCCATTATAAGTTGTGTAAACAAATTTCAATCTGATTTAATAAATCAGAAATTTCTTTTAACAATAGATTGTCGATCTGCTAAATTTATCCTTCAAAAGGATGTTAAAAATTTAGCCTTCAAACAAATCTTTGCATGATGGCAAGCTATTTTATCAGCCTTTGAATTTCATATTGAATATATAAAAGGATCTGATAATGCCCTCCCTGACTATCTTTCTCGCGAGTTTTTGCAAAAAAATACTGAAAATGTCTTAAAGACATAGCCCTAGTTAGTCCGACCATCCTAAAAGGAAAATAGTGGTCAAAGACTATGACTCAAAGTCATCCCAAACCATCTTACTTGATGGCACAATAGTAAAAACTACCCCATATCGAAAGAAGTACTCACTTCAAATCTTTCCTCTAGAACCAGCTCATATTCAACTGAAACTAAGGGATATCATCTTGAAATATCTCCCTCAAGGTGAACATCTGATCCCCATGGAACCTGGCCGTCACAGAGAATATTTTGAACATATTCTAAAAGAAACTGGAAGTATTCATTTTACTCACCATTTGAGTAACAAGACTTTAAGTGAATATGCCTTTTCAACGTTTCAGATCTTAAAGATCTTATTTGTTCAAGATTGGGAAAGAGAGATGATTTATCTTCACAAGTCTAAAAGACTACAAGATTGAAATTTTTCCAGAAATATCTGGTATAATTATTACGATTATGTCCAAGCATGGGATCAAGTGTTTTTTTTATAAAACCATAAACTAAAGCACACTTGGTTCCTCTCCTTTGTCGATTCTTTTGCTTCAGCCTTCTCCTCTTAGTTCCACAATTGGTTGGATATTTTTGAAGCAATCGAGGCTATTCTTCCTCCACTGGTTCTGCTCCACAATCAATATCAAGCTAAATATAGCTTTTTGAACAAACCTCTGGTCACCGCTTTTATGTTTTTTTCCCATAATCTCTCTTGGATTATCAAATGGGAATACGAAGTAGACTCTGTCTCCAACCCCCTTGCCTCGAGAAAAAACTCTACCAAAAATGGTGGGACAAATTCAACATTGGTCTTGTTTGTACCTCAAAAGTGACTCTTCCTCCTTCTTCTCAACCTCCTTTGACCTCAGAAAAGTTTACTCAGGCTTCCTCATTTTCAAAAGCAAAGCCTGCTTCATATGAGGGAAAAGGTCCCGCTTCTATCCAGACTCAACCACCCTTGTCTGCAGCAACATCTGCTCATCCTTCCATCTTCTCACACTCAATTCCCCACACTTCTAAAGATATCCCTCTTCATCCTCTTCCTATTCCTTTTTATCCTTCCTTTGTTGATCAGCTAAAAGCTTATATTCTTTGTAAAGATCCCTCTTACGTCGACCAGGTTATTCATAAGGTTCTCAAAGAGCTTCAGTCATCTTTTCAACCCTCTCCTGCCTGGCCTTCCATTTCTCGTTCTTCCTCCCTAATGGGCATTGTTTCTCTTAGAATCGCAAACGATGACTTCTTCACTCAGCCTGCCTCAGATGATGAGGAAGTATTGTCCACTTCGGTCTCTCCCACTTCTGCCGAGTCAATGCTTCAAGGAAAAAAAAGATTTTGTGTGTATCTTCCTAATCCTAAAAGGGTTAGTCTTCTGCCACATTAAAGATTCCTAAAAGGAACTCTTTCCGACCCTATTCCAAACTTAAAGTCTTGTTCGAATATCGGTACAATCAACTCCATAATTACCCAGGACACGTCACCAATCTTACAGGTAAAACTACAGGTTACAACTCCAAAGGATAAGCACTGCTACAGTACATGAATAGTAACCTCCCGACATGACAAAAGGTCCGAACAATAAAAGCTAAAAAGTGAAGATTCTCCTCGAGCTCAATAGTTGAAGCAAATCTTTCTAGACTCTTCTGGACTTAATACATGTTTAAGTCCGTGGACTTCAAACATATTGAAATCCGCCTCTCTCGCCTTTAAATAGAGGCCTCCTCTTCATTGTAAATCATCCGAAGTTTTATAGCTTTCTTTGTATTTTGTTTACAATCTTCTTTCGAGTGTTGTTTGAGTGTTCTCGGAGTGCTTCCGCCTATCTGTCTCTCTTTTACATTGTAAGTCTTTCTTTTATTTTCATGTTTGCCATCATGATCACTTCTAATTCTTTTAATGTTTAACTCTTTTTCAGTTTGCATTTTTTTACAAATATATATGAATTCATTAAAAGCTCATATTTTTCTCTTAAGAAAGCTACCCAAGTATATCTAGAAAAATCATCAACAACCACTACAAAGCATCTCTTACCTCAAAAGCTCTTAGTCCTAGTAGGACTAGCTAAATCCATGTGTAAGAGTTCTAAATGTCTTGTGGTTCTAATTTAGTTGACCTTCTTGTGTGGTGTTTCAGTTTGTTTTCCTAGTTAGCAACCATTAAAAATAAGTCTTTCAACCTCATTGAGCCTAGTCAGCCTTTTATGATTTCTTTTTGGCTTCATTTACTAAGGTCCTTATGTGACCCAACATTTGGTGCCATAAAGTTGCTTCATCTATTTGTGACATAAGATAAGTGGTTGAACTAAACCTTTCTTGTTTGGTTCAATAACATAGCAATTATCACTAGTTCTTAATCCTTGAGCTAAGACTTTCTCATTATTTTTTTATGTAATTATACACTTGTCCTTAGCAAAGTGAACACCATAGCCTCTATCACAAATTTGGCTAATACCTAGCAAATTGTGTTGGAGGCCTTTTACATAAAATACATTTCATTTGGGAAGTTCAAGTACATCAATGGTTCCCTTGCCAACTATTCTAGCCGAGTTCCCATCATCAAAGGGGACACATCAATGGTTCCCTTGCCAACTATTCTAGCCGAGTTCCCATCATCAAAGGGAACGCTTCCATCTTGAGTTTCCTCAAGTTGGATGAATAGTGACCTATCTCCGGTCATATGCCTTAAGGAACCACTATCAAGATACCATCTTGAGGTGCTCCTATCTCTAAGTGCAGTGTGAAAAACAACTAAACACTTTAATTCATTTTTTTAACCCCGGTTTTCTTAACCCACACTTTGTTTGGGTTTAGCCTTTTTCATTTGACCCATTCTTTTCTTGTTTTCTAAATTTGTATTTTCAACTCTTTGAAAATAACTTACTTTTCTCATTCCTCTTTCCTTTTCCAATCTTTTAAGCTCTTGAATTTCTTTAAGTCTTAAGTATTTTTGTCCCCTTAAACATTCAAACTTCATATGTCCTCTTTGTCTACAATAGTAACATGTGATTGGAGACATATACGAAGTAGACATGGGTATAAGTTTGCCTAGGATATGATTGTCTAAGATATGATTGTCTAGAAGTTGAAGCCGGAAGCTTTCCCTTTTTCCACATAAGTAAATTCCCTATGTGGTCTAGATGTATTTGAGATGACCTTAGTCTTCTCTATGCTTTTTACAAAGCCATTTTTAACTACATTTGATTAGGAGGGTTGATGGGGTGTAGGATTATTTAAATCATATCCTAAACCATTTCTATCACCATTATCCTTACCCATAGTTAGCATTCTTCCAAATTTCTCATTCCCTTGGGTCAAGAGATTCAAAATTTTCTTTTTATTTTGCTGAAAATTTCTGACTTGATTTTCTAGCTCAAGAGACCGTTTTGTAAGTATAGCATTATTCTCAACTAGTCCACTTTTTTCTTCCTTCCTATCTTTGTTTTCTTTAGCAACTTAATATTCTTTTCATTTAGTTTCATGTGAAGAAAAATAGATTTTTCAGTTAACTCTTGTTTTTCATTTATAAGAATTGTGATTTCTAAGGAAGGGTTTTCTTTATCTACTACATCACTAGGGGATTTTGAAGCATTTAGGAGATTGTTTCTTCAAAGGATTTTGTTTTTCAATAAACTCTTGATTTTGTCTTTTTAACATTTTATTGGGTTTTGCTATATCTAGGCTCTCTTGGTATAATTTTTCAATTACTTCTTGAAGGTCCTCCTCTCCTTCATTGTGTTCTTCTTCTTCTTCACTTTGGAGGTCATCTTGAATTCCCTCAATGAAAGTAATAAAGGCTCTAATGCCTTGGAAAGATTCATCATCACTTGATTGGTGTTCATCCTCAAATTCATCCAAGTCATCATCCTATGTGGCAGCCATAGCCTTTCTAATGGGATTTTTATTTTTTCTTTCACTAGAAAATTCAGCAGTGAAGTGTCATTTTCCCTTGTATTCATAACAAGTGGGTTCTTCTCTAGTTGTCTCTCTTTTTCTAAAGTTTAGATTTGGTCTCCTAGAGGATTGTTTCTTTCTAAAATCTGTGGACTTAAGTATTTTCTTGAATTTCATAGCTACCAAGGCCACATCAACATTCAAATCTTTGTTGGAACTAGTTTGACTTTCAACTTTCAAGGCTATACTCTTCTCTTTTTTTGTTGGTCTAAAGTTAAGTTCAAAGGTTTGAATTGACCCTATCAATTCTTCTAACTTCATCTTCTCAAGGTCTTGGTATTCCTTTATGGCAGTGACCTTGGGGTCCAAGAGAGACCTAAGAATCATTCTAACAATTTTGAGTCTTTAACTTCTTATCCAAACCTCTCATCAAATTCATGATGTCTTGAAGTCTTGTGTGAAAGTCGATGAATTGATCATCATCTTCCATTCGTAAGGACTCAAAGCTTGATGTAAGCATCTGAAGTTTAGATTGTTTTATTGTGTTTGTACCTTCATGGGTAACCTCAAGAAGGTCCCATGCTTCCTTAGCAGTTTAGAGTTTAGAAATTCTCTTAAATTCATCCGAACTTATCACACAAATGATTGCATTTAATCCCTTATAGTTGGCAAGATATACAACCTTTTCTGCAGCATCCCAATTCCTTTTTTAATTTGTCCTTCAATCTTGTGTAGCCACTTTCAACTATGGTCCAAGTCCCTGGGTCCATATACCTAATGAACACATTCATTCGGGCCTTCTAATTTGTGTAATTGGATCCATCAAAATAGGGTGGTTTATTTGTAGCATTATCTTCTTCCTTGGAAGCTATAGCTATCTAGGATTGATTCAAGGATCTAGCTCGGGTGATTAAGCCCTATTTTAAGCAACCTGCTCTGATACCAATTGAAATTCTAGGTCCAATAATCCTAGAGGGGGTGAATAGGATTTCTAAATCTTCTTTTATAATTCAATTCCTCTTTTGATTTACTTAAGATGTGGAATTAAAAACAAGTAAATCCAAATTTGTTCATTTTTTCAATTCTTAATGTTTTTCTTAATCGTCCTTAATTTACTTAAGTCTACACAATATTTACCACGCAGCTCTGTTGTTACTTATAGTAACCTATAACAGAGTGGGAGCAGGGCAACTAGTTCCACTTCAAAGTTTGTCTAAAATTGATTGTTTTAGTTAAGTTAATTAATTCAATTACAAGTGCCTAATTTAAATGACTTATTGCAATTGTAGTAAACTAAAAGGTATAATTCACACCAAGGAACATATACACATGCACAATCCACACAATAAGAAGACACCAATTTATAGTGGTTTGGCACACTAGCCTACGTCCACTGTTAAATAAGTCTCCTCTGAGCCTAGTTTATTTTTATTAGTAGTTATCTATTACACAAAGAAAATCAACAAACTTACTCATTGTGCTTAGTTGGATACTTAGCGTCCTCAAGTGGCTCCGGTGAAAGATGGATCTGTACCAGGTGGCTCTGCTGAGTGCTCTAGTCTAGTGGATCTAGTGGACTTCGATCCTTACTTTCGGTGCCTCTGGTAGAAGTCCCAATTACAGTAGTGAAGTTGGTTTGTTGTGTTTAGGCCTCTTGTTAGGAAAATATGACTATAGTGGATACTCAAAAATGAGAGCTTTTAAATTTCAATTTTCCTCAGTGCAAATTGGCTCTCTAAGACTCAAAGACTGGGCAACCATATAACTTACCTCGTCAAAGTTGAGCACAATGTGAGAGGCTAGCAATGGCCTCGGATATGATCATGAGGGCTAGAGTCTTCCTCTATGAAAGTTACCCCAATATGTCACAAAGGATGCCATTGATGTGATGACGGTTGTGTGATAACAAGAGTTGCCCCAAGACAATGAATGTGAAAGCTCTAAACTTGATCGGGTCCAAGAAATCACCTATCTTTTTCCAAATTCTCCCTAGCAAGAGGTCAAAAGAGCAATGTACAAATTCCCCTGAAGCTTCTTTAGGCAAGGAAGCTTTGGAGATACCCTGTGTGTGAAAGTCATTGGAGTAGCTAGGCTTGTAGGTTGGGAGCATGGCATCGATGCCGAGACAATGTTCCCAACCCAAGAAAGACTCGAGCTTCGATGGTAGATGTAAGCACTTGTTCTCCAAAGCAGAAAACCATAGATGAAGGGTCCTAGAACAAAGTTGTTGCCTCAAACAATGGCTAATCCAGGTTAATCTGTGCTAGAGTTAAAATGGCTCTAAGCCGGCTTTGGTCTATCCAAATTTCCCACTCTTCGAGGGGAAGGACAATTAGGGCATTTGTAAAATTTGCGGAAGTCGTGGAGTAGGACTCCAAACATATGGGTCTTTGGTCTATGCCTATAGACACAAACATGAGCAAAGGGTTAAAAATGACATTTTACAATTAAAAGCAAAATTCTGTAAAAATTAAGCTTAACGCATAAAGTTTGCTCCAACAACTTAATTTAATTCATTTAAAATTTAGGCGTTGAGAGCATAATTAGGCGTTGAGAGTAGTTACAAGTTTTAAATGGCCCGCAAATAGAAATTTTGGAATCATCTTGTCATTTTTTTGAGTGGGGCAGTTACAAAACGGAAATGAAGACTTTTGGAGGCCTTCCTTCTCTTTCCAAACCAAAACCACAACAAATCTCCTACAAAATCTAGGTGGATCATTGTGTCACTTTCCTTTCTTCTCCGTGCAAGAAACAACATTGTGGAAGAACTTGATTGCCGATGAGGTGAGCTTTTGTTTAAATTTTGAATTAAAATGAATTTCTTTTACTCTTCAACAAGTTTTTTAAGGCTTTTTCAAAGTTGCAAACTACTTTTGATGATTCCAACAATTCCTTTAAGGATTTTATCAAATTTTAAGATTATAGATCTTCAATGGTTTAAACAAATAATGTTTTTTGTTAATTTTGTTTTCAACATATTAGGGAATAGTTCTTTCAGTTTTTCAAAACTAATCTTGGTGAATTTGGGTTGTCTTGACACTTGAAAATCAAGGCCCTAATTTTCAAGCGTAACGCTTGAATTTTCAACCTTTATAAAAACTAGGCGTTAGGCCTGAGACCAAAATTTCATTTTCTGGTTTCTGTTATTTCTTTATATTTAGGTATTAATTAGAATATTTTTTATGTGTTTTATGCACAAGCTAGGGAAAGGGTAGAACGACATGGATCTTGGTCTGGGGTCCAATCTTTGTGGGGGCACATGTGCTTGAGGGTCCAAGACCGGGTGAGGGGACTAGGCTATAGGATTTTCCTTAGTCTGCCCACACTGAAGGTAGACAAGGCCTAATGATGGAACTCGTGAAGAGGTGGTCGCCGGTGACCTGCACCTTTCACTTGTCGATGGAGGAGATCAGAATGCCTCTTATTGACTTCTTCATGGTGACGTGGCTTCTGATGAGCAGCGTGCCCCCTCCAACCACAGATGATGCTGACTTAGATTTGGTAAAGGATTGCCTAGTGTCTTAGCCTGTGGAGTACTATAAGGACACCAAGGGTGTCCTTGCTTCATGGTTCAAGAAGAACTACATTTGGGCTACGGACGCAAGCACTGACACCAAAGTAGACTACTCGGTGTGGGCCTTCTTGACCTACATGCTAACCAACTCGATCTTTTATAGGAAGAGTGATCGGATTTACTTCCATTTCCTACCACACTAGAGGACTTGGATACAGTTGGGTCCTATAGTTGGGGTGGATCCGCCCTCGGGTGGATGTAGGCCAACATGAGTGAGGTGGCAACCAGGCCAAGCCCACATGCGTTCTTTGGCCTTTACTTTCTCTAGGAGGTATGACTTTGTTTGTTGTATATTTTTAGTGTCAATTCATTCTTTTGATTTTTTTATTAAAAGTTGATTAATCATTTTGACCCTTTTTACAGGTTTACTTATCATTTTGACCCTTTTTACAGGTTTGCTGATACAAGCACGTCTTGCCCTCGGCCCCGGCGTGGATGCATAAGGAGGAATTCCCCTTCCCATGCGTGGCTAGATGGAAGGTATCGAAGACCTAGCACAAGACCGGCAAGTCCATCTCGATCTTCAAGTAGGACCTACATCTACTGACCTCTACCCAGGTAAGTAAAATACTTCATTTTTTAATAGGTTGATTTATTTTACCTTTGAAAACATGGATTCTAATTCATATGTGCTTTATACAAGTCAAATGGCGTCCTTGGTCCACATAAGCCTTGGAGGGGGATGAGGCACTTACCCAAACAATGGCATGGAGTTGGTCTCGTTAATGGGTGGTTCTCATGGCCATCGATGAAATCACCCCATACCTCGGGGAGAGGTGTTGGCGCTAAGTGGGCGAGGGGTGGATGACTTTGTGGTTCCACACCCCTTCCTCGGGTGATCGACATGGAGGGTGAGGCAGGGAGAGGAGAGATAGGCATTGATATCTCAGTCCTCCTCAATTGGGGCCGAAACTATGCTGAGTGGTGGGCCACTCAATCATGCAGGCCTCTGAGTGGTCCCATTGAGCCCAAGGTGAGTTTTCACTTTTTTATTTTTTGTAAAACTTTTCTTTCGCTTTTCTTTTTTTTTTTAATTCCTCTTTCTTTTGTTATTTTTAACAATACCAGGCAACAAAGGTCAGAGATCAGCCCGTGGATGAGCTTGCACCTCCTCCTTGGAGGGAAGGAAGAGGAAGGCACTCATGATCGAGCCAGATTTGATGGGGATGGTGCCCAAGGTGGTGATGGTGACTGACCTCCAAGGCAGAGAAACTAGGATGCCCCTGCCTAAAGGCTGAGGTTCTCGAGGGGTGGGTCCCCCCAGAGACCATGACTCAGGTATGATTCAATTTGACTCAGGTATGATTCAATTTTGTTTATGTTAAAAGCTTTTAACAAGTGTGAATTTCAATATATTAATGAGACTGTGCACTTTTTGTACGTTTCACGAGAGGTATTTATGAGTGCCCTTAATAAGTTGGCTCGATGTTTTGCCCAAGTGGGGCAGAGGCACCAGGCACATCAGGTCGAAGTCATCACCCTAAAGGAAGGACATAAGAAGGAGGTGGAAGAGGTGAATTCCCCCCCCCTTTTACCAAGTCCATTGCTTTAATTCTTTTTTAAAACAAATATTTTGATGGTTTTAACATTCTTTTTTTTACATGTTTTGTAGTTGTTGAAGCAATTCCCCATTCTTAGGGATGGAGGTGACAATGAGGAGAAATCCCCTATGCAGACTGAGGTTACAGAGTCTGCAGGCTTTAAAGGGGGAGGAGTTACAGGTGTGCCACCCCCACAAACAGGAGAAGGAACTGATCCAGGAAACAATGGTAAAGAGCCCTTGGTTCGTAGTAGTGACACCACCAGCTTCAAAGGGGGGAAGCCCTATATGAGGGTGAACCAGGGGGAGAGGAGAGAGAAGGTTAGGGAGAGGAGGGCTGATTTGGAAGCCAATCCCCCTATGGAGGATGACGAGGGAGGGGATTATAGAGGAGTAAACATGTTTTATCTTCATTTTTTGAAAAGGCTTGTCAAGACAATGTTTACCATTTTTTTAAAGACATGGATGTAATTATTTTTTATTTTCAATGGGATGGTTTTAGTTCTCATTACTTGTGCCATGGTCTAAATGAAATTGCATCTAATTATAATAAGCAAAAAGGGTGAAGATTATCCAAAATTAGATAAGAAGGTAAAATCCGACCTAACTTATCTAAAAAAAATAGGGTTTATAAAACTGGTAAACGGAGATGAATTCTTGGTTCTTTTCAATCAAGCATATAAGCATACAATCAAAATCTGACAATTAATCCCTAAAGCTAGACCTTTAAGTTATTGAGTTTAACTTAAGCAACTCTAACCAGAAAATGACAATGTAATGCATGTTTATTTGAGATTCTAAAAGCCAAGCGTGCCAGTCTAAACACCTCCCCGAAAAAGATCGGATCATGGGATGACGACTAGTTTAGGTGACTCGATCTGGTTGCACTGACGTAGCAGCCACTGCTCAGACGTTGTTCCCATCTAATGTAGTGATCCAATGTCAGTCCATTGGTGGGTAAATGAGAATGATGTATTGGTGCAATGTCGTGTCTTTGGACTCATTTTGTGCGAGAAAGAGAATCATACATGTGTTCACACAAGTTGTTCGAGGGAAATTTAATCCTACTAACTAATTCAAGCTGTCCTAGATCAAATGTGAGCATGTTTTCTAAACCTAAGCATACAATTTTGAAATAATGTTTATGATGGAGTGTTATCCTAACTAACTAATAAAGTGACCTAAATCTAATTGAAAGAATGTAGATATGTGACAGTGACATAGGCATGTGAAGGCAAGTAGGCATGTGAACATGTATATTAATAACTTATGAAGACAAGCATATAAATAATGAAAAGCATGTATTCAAAATAACTCAAAATGTGTACTTGTAGAGATCCAACAGTCCCCAATAGACTCGCCATCTTGTGGACATCGGGGTCTAGGGGGTTCAGATTCCCCCACCAATCCGTGGTTTTGGGCCACACTTCGGCCCAATCGTCGGCACATGATGCGGGGTTGCTAACCTCGAGGAGTTAGGCTTCTTTGAGAGTCGCCACCAACTCGGGATTAACCGATGGAGTTGGACATCACTTCTCCCCTTCGAGGGGAAGGGAAGAAGCCTAGACCCAAAGGTCTAGGGGTTTAACTCCTAAGACTGGTCTAAGTTCCTGAAAGGGTAAGTTGTTTAGTTGCATTTGGGGAAGGTGTTAGGCACCCAAAATACTTACTTTTTAGGGTGGCTTCTCCCATTCATACATGTTCTAAATTAAGTTGAAGTTCATGCTTATGAAATAAGGGAGATGTAGGTTTCTACAATTTTCTTAGGCTAAATGCCTGAATTTGCTTCCAATGCCTGAATTTAATTCAAGGAAAATTCATGCG
Source organism: Platanus orientalis (assembly GCA_025762735.1). Lineage (NCBI taxonomy): Eukaryota > Viridiplantae > Streptophyta > Magnoliopsida > Proteales > Platanaceae > Platanus > Platanus orientalis. The sequence continues at coordinate 2,074 of JAOXJP010288316.1, read as the reverse complement.
TTGGGTGTTGAATAGGACCATGACTAAACCTGATTGGTTTATGGGTTTCTATGGGTCCCAGTGTTGTGGGACCCTTATGAATGGGTAAACAAAGTTCCCTGAGGTCAGACTGTGCAACCCTAGAGTCTAGGACCCTTATGCACACAGAGATTTGCCTTTAAGAAAATGGCATAATGGTCATCTTGCACAAGCTTAACGCTTGAATTTATGTTCAACACATGAATTTCCAACGCCTGAATTTTAATTCAGGAAAATTTAGGCGTTAGTTGTTGTGTGACAGCAACTTGCCTCAGGTTTTGGATCCTTTATGTGGGTCCCAGGGGTGAGAAAATTCCTAGACAGGGATGGGCCCCTCATATGGTCCATGGCCTAAGCCCTAGGTATGCCATAACAGTCATTTCATTTTGTAAGAAGCAATTTTTATTCACAAGCTTGGCGCCTGAAATTCCTCCCAACGCCTGAATTTCCTGTTAACGCCTAAAATAAATTCAGGTGTTGGGAATGGAAAATCAAGGCCCACAGAGGTGCCTAAGCATAGGGGGGACTCTAGATAGCCATTTTGTCTTGTGTACGTGCTCAGGAGGAATCAAGGTTCACTTAGGTGGGTCCCAGGTCCCAACGCTTGATTCTTCAACAAACACCTGTTTATTCAATGCCTAAATTTTAATTGGATTAAAATTCATGCATTAGCTACTAGGAGCAAAACCAACAGCTCAATGTTTTAGATTTGGACACCTTAGAGGTGTTTAAAATTCATGAAAATTTGCATAGATGTGTATAATCATATGAGGAATAATACATTTGAGATTGAACTTAAGATCATTTTCACAAAAACCAAAATAAAATAATTACACATGCTTGATCACATGAATAACAAAAAAACTAATTTTTTTTATTTTATTTAGGGGGACCATCTCGAGACCCAAACATGCTCAGGAAATTCTACAATTTTTATCATAGGTAGGATTCCCTCTCATGAGCCTACCTTCAAAATTTGGGCCCTATTGGCTAAGTACAAAATTTACAACAAAAAAAAAAAGGACTAGCTAGGGGTAAAATAAAACTCACAGTGAGACAAACTGTCTCTACTGTTGTAACTCGAATTTAAAGCAATTCATATGGTGTATTTAGAGCATTAAAGCAATACATAAAACATGTTAATTGACTAATGAAGACCTAAGCTAACCAAGGTTAGACCTTACCTTGAGTGGGCTTAGGAGTTGGGGGCTTGGACTTGAGCTTTCTTTTCTCTTTCGTCTTTCTTCCTTTATCTTTCTATTTTTTTCTTTAAAAGACCAGCCCTAATGCGCACAAATTTAGGGCTATTTATAGCCCCAAATTGGCTGGGCCAATGGTTGGGATTGGTCCATCAGGTTGAGGGATCAAGGGTTAGGGTTAGTTTGGTTTAGTTCATGAGGATAGGTGACATGAACCAATGGGAAATGGGCTTAGGGCCATGTCAATGGCTTAGGTTGTTTTGATTGGCTGATGAGGATCAAAGGAAGGGATTGATTTGTGCTTTAATTAAGCAAGGATGGGAATTGATTTAGTTTAGTTTCCAAGGATTAGTGACATGGACTAATGGGAAATAAGCTTGGGGCCATGTCAACAACCTAAGTTGTTTGGATTGGTTGGTGAAAATCAAGGGAGGGGATTGGTTTGGTTTTGTTCAGTAAGGGGGGATTGATTTGGTTTAGTTCACAAGGGTTGGTGACATGGACCAATGGTAGACAATCTTAGGGTCATGTCAACAATCCAAGTTGTTTTGATTGGTAAATAGGAATCAAAGGAAGGAATTGGTTTTGTTTTGTTAAAGCAAGGGGTGGATTGATTTGGTTTAGTTCACAAGGATAGGTGACATGAACCAATGGTAGACAAGCTTAGGGACATGTCAATAGCTCAAGCTATTTTTATTGGTTGATGGGAATCAAAGGGGGGGATTGATTATGCCAAATGGTGGGATGGATCAAAGACTCCATGGATATTTATAATCCATGTAGTTGATCCAAGGGGGGAGTACATGGGGTGCACATGGGGATCCTAATCTAAGGGTGGGGAGCTTAAAGCATTTAAG
>JAOXJP010288295.1:0-18996 GCA_025762735.1 Platanus orientalis | reverse complement strand
CCACACCACCAGGTTGACACATAATGGTTTTTTTATTTTGGTGCTTCTTTTAAATATGAAGCAAATGTTTATTTGAAAACTTTTTTATGGTTTTACCCTACAAATGTCATTTTTATGGGTAGCTATTTTTTTATTTGAAAAATGTTTTTACAAATTTAACCCTATACACCTCACCTTTTGTGTGGGGGGACACAGGGAGACAGACAAATTGGGTGTAGTAGATCTGTTCCCTATATACATGTATCAACAATCCTACTTGTGATCTATTATAAAAGCTTATTAGTCTCTAATAAAAAAAAAAAAGGATAAATCTTCCTCACCCAAAAAAATGTCTACTCTCATTCACCCAGATTGTGATGATTATTTTTAGAACTGTACACCCCAACCCTTGTGTCTGGGAGAATAGGAATAGACAATTTTTTGGTGTAGAAAGTTTTCTCCCGCAAAAAGAAAAAGCTTATTTAAGATAATAACTTATGGGACCCGCAAAAAGAAAAAGTTTATTTAAGATAATAACTCATGGGAACACTCACCCAAAAGAAGGGAAGGAATAAAAAGAAAAAAAGGAGGGAGGAGGGGGGAGGGGGGAGGGGGGAGGAGGGCAACAGACCATTGGAGAAAGCACTATTCATAGAAATGTTACCTAATGACCCATGTTGTTTTCTATTCTTCGTTATTGAATACAATATTTTACATACATTATTGAAGAAACAATAATTATTGTAGTCCTAAAATAACTTGAAGATGGTTGTAATAATAATGGCAGCAATTAATGACAGTTGTTTAACTAACGTCATGGCCATTTTTCCACTTATCACTATAATGGCTTTAAATAATTTTACTATTTAAATATATACGATATTTAATATAGTTCTTAATTACTTTTTCCTAATATAAATCATGTAATCAAGTTTAATAATACCAATCGTTTGTTTACCATTCCAAAAAAACAATGCCAATTGATGCTTTTATTAAACTTGGTACTCAAAATCATGATACGCATTTTATCCTTGCTCAAATGATGTTTTTCTAACTTTATGTCCCCCCATGGTCTCACTTACAATTGCATGGAGCTCAATTCAATTGGTTGCGCAACAAGTAGAAAAGCCATGTGCAGGGCCCAAATTGAAGAATTAAACATATGAACAATCCAAATCTCTCTCGGTTGAGGAAAGAATAGCTAGAGAGGACTACAGAAGAAATTACTACTTGAGCTGGCTGAATTTAGAGGATACTAGCTAGAGATGGAAGTCTCCAATCACTTGGCTTCATAAAGGAAATAGCAATACAACTTTCTTTCATAAGGTCGCCAACTCTCGTAAGCAAGAACAACTTCATCTTGGGGTTACTGGTTGGTAGGAATTGGATGGCGAACCGAGTCATATTTCGGATGTCATCTCCAAGTTCTATAAAAGACCTTTTTGATAAGCCTTTTGTCAAGCGCCTCCGTCTGAATGGTGTGGTCTTTAACAGGCTCGAGGAGTGTTGAAGTTATTGGTTGGAACGTCCTTTTTTCTAAGGCTGGGGTTAAAGAGCACTCTTAAGCCTAAAGCAAGATTAGGCTTTGGGCTCTGATAGGTTTTCCATGAAGTTTTACTCGCAAAGGATCTTCTCCTGCAGGCCTATGACCTATTAAGGTCCTGTCTAATAGGTGGCAGGAGATGATTGGTGGAAAAAAGTGATTTTCATTTTTTGAAAATGGTAATTCACTTTTTCCCTCCAATAGTGTCTTGCCACCTGTTAGACAGGACCTCCTTAGCAGGTCATAAGTCGCAGGAGAGGGTCCAGTCTAAGTTTTACTTGGAGTTGTGGGAGTTTGTTAGAGAAGATGTGATGAGAGTTTTTGAGTTGCACCAAAGGGCCTCGCTTTGTAGTTGCCTCAATACCTCTTTTATTCTTCTTATTTCGAAGAAGTGATGGGTTGCTGAGCTTCGTGACTTTCGTCCCATCAGCCTCATTAGTAGCTTTTATAAGCTTCTGATCAAGGCCCTCGCCAAGCACACGGAAGTTGTGATGGTCTTCATCATCACTCTGTCAAATGATGCCTTCGTAAAGGGTCATCAAATGTTGGATTGTTCACTCTCAACTAACGAATGCATTGGCTACCGGTGTAAGGAGAAGAAAGTGAGTGGTTTGCCCTATTGATATGAAAAAGGCATATGACCAGTCTACTAGGATTTCTTGGAGTAGGCTTTGTTGCAAATGGGCTTGGTCATTAATGGTGCTTTTAGATGCCCATGTGTATCTCACCAATTTCTTACTCCATCCTGTTAAATGGGTCATCAGTTGGATTCACTCAGGTAACTAGGTTCTCACAGCTTAAGCCAAGGTGATCCCTTCTCACCATTTCTTTTCAATGTGGTAGTTGAGGTATTGGGCCAACAAATAGCCAAAGCAGAAGCTACGGGTCTTTTTCAAGGGTGTCTCATTGAGCCAGCCGATCCCTCAGTGACACTTCTTCAGTTTGCCAATGATTCACTATTTTTCCTTCAGGTCACAAAGGATCAAGTTGCCAACCTTTGATGCATTATCCTCATGTTCAAGGCCCCATCAAGTCTCATGGTGAGTCTTCCCAAGAATAAGATGATGGTTGTTGAGGGATCTTGTCAGATTCTTGACTGCTAAGTCTCCCCCCTCCCGTATGTTTATCTAGGTCCGCCCCTTGGAGGGAAACATAGGACCAAGACCATGTGGAATCCCGTCCTAGAGAGAGGTAGAGATGGCTGGATGGATGGATGGAACGGCAGGTATCTTTCTAAAGGGAGAAAAGCTAATCCTTCAAAGAGACTTCTTTATGATTCAAAGAAAGGGGAGTGAAAATTTCACCTTCAGTTGGAAGTGTGTAAGCCAGCAGGGTAAGGTAGTTTGGGCATCTGAGAGCTAAAAGCGATTAGCAAGGCCCTCTTAGGCAAGTGGCTTTGGATATTTGGGGAAGAACCGAATGTGTCATGGCGCCATGTGATTGTTGCAAAGTATAGGGTCCAAGAGATAGGGTGGAGCAATGACAAACCATTGGGTCCTTACGGGTCAAAGCATTGGCTATCCATCTTTTCGAAAAATGAGTACTTTTAGAGACTACTTGGAGTATCGGCTGGGCAAGGGAGATAGAGTTCTTTTTTGGCATCACAATTAGTGTGGCCCGACATCTTTGAAGCAAGCCTTTCCGGAGAATTTTGCTCTTGCCCTTCTCAAGGAAGGAACGGAGGAGGATCATATTATTCGGTCAGCTGATACGAGGGCATGGGACTTGCATCTATGACAGGCTCTAAATGATTGGGAGCAGGTTTCTTTGTCGTGTTTGTTGTTGCACCAGGATCGAGTAGTGATCGGAGATAGAGAGGAGGCTGATCGCAGGTTCTGGCCATTTGATCTCCACAGACAATTTTCGTTCAAGCCCGTGCATAATCAGGTGATACCTATGGATCTGCTAGTGCGCCCTACGACATTCAATTGGCAATCCAAGGTGCCATCCAAAGGTTGTTTCTACCTTCAGCTAGTTTATTTGGGTAAGGCCCTAACCCTAGACAACTTGGCTAAGAAAGGGATCCATCTTGTTAACAGGTGCTGCTTGTGTCGCACTAATGAGACCGTCTCCCATCTCTTTATGCAATATCCGACCACGTTTGTAGTATTCGGCTTCTTTCTGAACAGATATAGAAGGATTGAGTTATGCCGGAGTCATCCTCCTGTCTGTTGGAGATGTGGTAGCAAGTTTCTGTAGGAGATCTTTCTCCCTATGGCCGGGTGTGGTAGGATTTCATACCACACATGGTTTGCTGGTCTATTTGAGTTGAAAGGAATGCTGACATTGCATCTCCTTCTCCCATGAAAATAGTCGAGCGAGCATTGGGCCTCCTTTTCTCTTGGGTCTCTCATCTTCCTCTTTTCACCGCGGTTGCAAGTTTTATGATTTGATTTTCATCTGGGACTGCTAATCTTTCCGGTAGGTCCCCGGTGTAGGCATGTACTGCTTGTGCATTCTCTTAATAAAATTCTTTTCCTTGCTATAAAAAAATACCAATTGTTTGTTAGATATCCAACTATAACCTGTATTATTACACTATCAAAACCTTGGGAGGAAGGCTAATTCGTGTATAAATGGTAGAGAACTGGAGGTTTTCAACAAAAAAACAAAACCACATCTTGATCAATAATTCTCACTTGAGAGGTGCGCTCTTCTAGCTATTGGAACATCGGGGGTTGTTCTTATTGCTTGGGATCCGATTGATGTTCACAAACTGGATGAGAGAGGGTTTTTATTCTATTTCTATCAAGTTGGTGGAAGTGTTGTATGGTTTCAAATTGATGATTTCAGGGGTTTAAGGTCCAAATAGGCCGTAACATCGTTTGGACTTTTGGAATGAGCTTCTCTCTGTCAGAACCAATTGGGGTGGCCATGGATTATTGGAGGTGATTTTAATGTCATCAGATTCACACATGAGAAGAATCGCCCCTCTAACATCACCCGAAGCATGAGGGATTTCAACAATTTCATCAACCTATGTGATCTTCGTGATGCCCCCTAGCAAATGCAAAATTTACATGGACGGATGGTAGGGAATTCTCCCTCTTATCACAGTTGGACAGATTTTTGGTATCCAACAACTGGGAAAAGGTTTACCCCTTTTCACCTAAGAAGCTATTCCAAAAATTGCATCTGACCATTGACCAATTATGTTGAATTCATCAAGGTTAACTATGGTCCTATTCCATTCTGCATTGAGAACATGTGGGTTTCTCACCTAAAGTTCAAGCATCTCATTTGTGAGTGGTGGAGTGAATTGGAGTTGGAAGGTTACAAAGGTTTTTGTTTTATGAAAAAATTGCAACATGTTAAACAAAAACTGAGAGTATGGAACAAAAACACTTTTGGGCACATCAAGGAGCAAAAAGATTTAATTTGGAATGAAATGGGGTCCTTGGACTGGATTGTTGAGATGGACGGTGGCTTACCTACGCATCGTGTGGATAAAAAGAAGTTATTAGGGGTCTAATCAGGGAAGACATTTTTTTGAGGCAAAAGGCGAAATGCAAGTGGTTAAAAGAAGGTGATGGAAACTCCAAGTGTTTCCACAAATTAGCCAACAGTAGAAAGAGAAAAAAACAACACATCCACTCTTTCTATCCAGGGTTAAATGGTGAATGATTTTGGGAAAATAAAAGACGATGCCATCTGATATTTCACTTTGCTATATAAACATGATAGGAAGGATAAACCCTGAATCTCTAATTTATTCTCTTCCCGGATCGATCAAGATGTGGCCTCTAGCCTAGAAATGCCTTTCTCGGTGGAAGAGGTCAAGCTTGCAATTATAAATATGGGAAATGATAAATCTCCTAGTCCGGACGGCTTTTCGATACTCTAATACCAAGAATGTTGGGACATTATTCAAGTGGACCTTATGGAGGTGTTTGCTGAATTTTTTGAAAACAGAGTAATTAGTAAAGGAGCAAACACCACCTTCCTGGTCCTGCTTCCTAAGAAAAATGTGACGAAAGAAATGGTGGACGACAGACAGATTAGTTTAGTTGAAAGCTTGTACAAAATTATTGCAAAGTTTCTAGCGTCTAGATTGAGGGAGGCCATTGAGCCGGTGATCCTTAATTCTCAAAGTGCATTCATCAAGGGGAGACAAATTCTTGATGGCAACCTAATTGCCAATGAATGTGTGGATGGAAGAAAAAAAATCAAGGCTTTCAAGCATTGTCTACAAGATTGACTTTGAAAAAGCATACGATAAAGTGGATTGGGATTTTTTATCATGGGTATTGAAGCAAAAAGGATTTGGGGAAAGATGGGTGCAATGGATTTTTGGATGTCTTGATCATCCCCATTTCTCCATTTTATTGAATGATGTTTCAAAATGTTTTTTTGAATCTTCCAGAGGTCTAAGGCAAGGAGACTCACTTTCACTTTTTCTATTTACCTTAGTGGTTGATGGCCTCAATGGATTGATGGCCAAAGCAAAAGATAAGCATCATTGAAAGCTTTACTATTGGTAGGGACGGTTATTCCGTCAATCATCTTCAATTTGTGGATAATACTATGTGCTTTATCAAGGCGGAGGCCTCCCAAATTAGAATGCTAAAGGACATTCTAATGATTTTTCAGGTCTCAAGATCAAAATGTCAAAAACTTTAATTGTTGGAATTGAAGTTGAAGGGGATGTACTAAATCATTTTGCACAGATTCTTGGGTACAAGGTTGATGAATGGCTGATAAAATACTTAGGATTACCTCTGAGGGGTTATTCCAAGATCACTCGCCTTTTAGGACTCTTTGCTTGAAAGAATTCAATGTAAATTGGAGTGTTGGGAAATAAGTTATATCTCTTTGGGTGGTAGAATCACGTTTATCAAAACAGCCCTTTCGAATTTGTCAGTCTATTATATGTCCCTATTCAAAATGCCTGTTAAGATTACTCAACAACTTGAAAAACTCTAAAAAGACATTTTATGAGAAGGGGGCTTAGACAAGAAAGACCACTTGGTTAACTGGAAAGAGATCTATAGGCCCATGAAGGAAGGGAGCCTAAGTATGGGGAGAATCAAATAACGGAACTTAGCCTTGATGAAAAAATGATTGTGGCGGTTTTCTTCGGAAAGGGGCAATCTCTAGCATTCCACAATATCACAAAAATATGGGATGCATTCAAATAGGTGAGATTGTTTCCATCATTTCAATCATTCATGGTCCACCTTATGGAAAAATATTTACAAACTATACCCCCTCTTTACTCCTCAAACCAGGTTTGTACTTGGTGATGATCAATCAATCAAATTTTGGAAGGATATTTGGTTTGGGGAAGCTACTTTGGCATCCTTGTACTGTAAACTTTTCCTCATTTCCAATCAAAAAGATGTTCTCGTTGCTGATATCTTCTCGAGTTCCCTCCATGGCCCTTCGTAGAACCTTCCATTCTCAAGAGGGTTATATGATTGGGAAACCCAATTAGTTACATCTCTCCTAGATTCGTTTCATGATGTCCTCCTTGCTAGGCGAGTTGCGGACAAAAGGGTTTGGACCCTGGATTCATCACGAAAGTTTTCATCTAAATCATTTTATATCGCCCTCTCGTTTCCAGCTTCCACTAAGCCCTCTTTTCCCCACTGGAGGATTTGAAAGCCCGTTGTGCCTCTAGACTAAAAGCTTTTATGTGGACTGTAGCCTTATGTCGCATCAACACAATGGATATCCTTCAATGTAAGAGACTATACATGCTTTTATCCTCCCACTGGTATTCTCTTTGTTATAGAGATGGGAAGTCAATTCACCACATCTTTATCCATTGCTCTTTCTCATACAGGATTTGGTGCTACTTTTCCAAAATGGGTCTGAGTTAGGTAATGCCAATGGAAATTCATCAACTTCTCTCATATTGGCATTAGTATGGTGTAAATGGCAAAAACAAACTATTCAGGGAATGCTTGATGCATGCCATTTTATGGGGTATTTTAAGGGAAAGGAATACCAGAAGTTTCCTCGATAAATCAAAGAATATTGAAGAGGTTATTGAAGCAATCATTAGGGAGGTGGGTGGTTGGCTTCTAGTCACCATGGAATATAAAGATCTCTTTTTTATTTCTTGAGAGATTGGATAACCTCCATTTTGAGCTATATGTCATCCATGCCAAATCATATTCATCAAAATTGGGTTCCTCATGATTCTTTAAAGCTAAACTTTGATAGCGCCTCCAAAGTAATCCAAGGCCGACGGGGTATAGTTGTGTGGTTCAGGATTCAAATGGTATCATGTGCAAAGTACTATGTGGTCCGCTTGGCCATTACAATTCTACAAAAGCAGAAGCACAAAGAACATGTTGATTGGGCTCAATGAGCTAAAGAAATTGGGATATTATGGTTGCATCGTTGAGGGGTATTCGGAGGTGTTCATTGGCTGGGGTCAAGGCAAGGAATGCCTTTCATGGCGCATGTGGAGGTCAGTCTATGAAATTATGGATATTGCAGCGGAATTGGATTACTCGTTACATCATGTTCCTAGGGAACAAAATTCCTGACTCCCTTGCAAATTGGGCTGTGGATCATCAAGTTCATTATGATGGAGTTTGTATGCCTTTTTAAGTAGTGATCTGCCTTTGTTGTTGTACCTTACGTTTTTTTTTCTCTTTTCAATAAAATCTTTTATTTATCGAAAAAATAATAATTCTCACTTTTTAATATCAAATTGTGGGTGCCAATTGTCCAAAGCAGCCAGTAAAGCATGGTTGTCTCACAGTTAACATGCATACAAGCATTCTTCTGGGTATATGTCCAATCAGCATGCCACGACAAGACCCAACCTCAGCTGGCTTGGCCAGCCAACCTTGTCACGGGCAAAGTTAAGACCTATCAATACTGTTGCGAACAAGGTCCAGAGGAAATTTCGGCGCACCAAGTCAGAGCAAGATATGATGGAGCCACCTCTGATAGACCAAGGCAGGCCAGCACTGTCCAGCTGATTTACAGTCCCAAATCCTAAATGGGCAAATCAAATATTCTGCAACCAGATGGAATGAAAGCCTATGGAATTCCAGGATTATGTGACAAAGTTCCAGAACAAACTATACTTGGGAATTTATTAAAGTATGGTACAACTGTTGACTTCTGCCAACAATAGAGGTACCACATGACGCTAGAATATCAACTAAAAGCAAATAAACGAAGGAACCAAATTGCACATTTGATTTCTAAACTCAAGAAACATATATTGCCGATATCCATTCTGATACTACAAGACACCAATACAATATTGGTATTCACTTAAACAATCACACTCAAAAAAGAATTAACAAATTCACTCAACTCAAAAGGGATGGCTGATGAAATTTGATGGGTATATATGACAACCAGCATGGAGTAATCTACAGTAATCAGCCCATTCCAGTTTACAAGAAAGATTTTAAACCCATACATTTTCCTAAGAATATCAATTTACAGCAGCATAATCTAAGAAGTGGTCTTTACCTTTTAGCCAGCATGGTAGTTTACGAAGGAAGCCCTCTTTTTGTCAAATTGTATAATGCAATCATAAGCCAAATGCAAGATTGCAGCAAGGAGTAATACCTCACTGATATTGCTAACGCCCTCCAGCAATTCATGCAATTCCCAGATGAAATGGCTTAGAACAAAATAACAATCAAAGAATTTAGAAGAGCTCCTCTGAATTAAACTTGTTCCAGGCTTCCTGTTTCAATGTATCAAATGTAAGGATGCCCAATTGGTTAAATACATCAAACTGATAACATTAAAATTTAACACAAAACAACCATGCCAACATTTCATGCAAAATTTCACAAAGGATCCATTGAATGAGGTCAAAATTTCGGCCCGAGATTAAATAATCAGCCCAAACATTATAAAATTAGAAATAAATGTTGATGCAATATCATGGTTTGGCAAAATTTTATCCTTCATCGCACAAATATTTTACAGTGTATTAAGTTGACAAAAGTATCCCTTTCCACCCCCACCCCCTTTTGGTGGGTAACAGAAATTAACATAAAGACAAGACAAGGAAATCATTAAAAAAAAATCCTATGGCTGACATTTCATTTTTTGTAAACAATAAATACCCAGTCTGACCTAAAGCCTAAACCTAATCATCAGTGGACACCCGATACATTACTGATTCCCTAATTTTATGTTACACGTGAACAGGTAGCCTTCTAACTACATATAAAAACTAATCCAGATGTCAATATTTTCTTAGTTGATATGCCAGTTCAACGTTGAATGCACAGTGAAGCAGAAGTAATATCTATGAGCAGGTTTACATGTATTTTTATTTCTTATTTTGTAATTCCCCAAATAGTTGGGATAAGGCTGTTTGTTGTTGTTGTTGTTGATTTTGTAATTGCACGTACAGGCGAGTAAGATTTTCAACATCAGTAATGATATTTATCAGTTAAATGTAGTACTTAGGATTAACCCATCAAAAATAGCAATTGTCAAAATGCCAAGGCAAGGCAAGGTGATGGACCTGGCTGGTCACCTAGATCACCTAGGCAATTATCCAATGACTTGGATGGCTTTGGATTTTCAAGAATTTTGACATTTTAACTCAATTCAGTGTTAATAAAGCTAGAAATAAAAATTAAAAATTAATAATATAATTATTTGAATTCATACTATGACAATAAAGCCACGATCAGCATTTCTCATAACCCTGTTTAACGTGATTGAACTAAACACATAGAGGTTGACTAACACTTCATTAAAGAGAAATTGCAAACCAAGCAAATCTACATCCCCTTGTGAAGACCGAAGATCAGTTGGCCAATGTGTTCACCAAAGGGTTGTGTAGCCCGAATTTTAGTAAGATTGTTCACAAGCTTGGAATGCACAATATCTAAATACCAACTTGAGGGGGAGTTCAGATGTATATGGGTGTATATGGAACTGTATTAGGGTACAATATGTAGAGGTACTTAGGTATATTGTACATAAGCGGTATACTTGTAAATACCCAAAATGTAATGTCTCTTGTAAACCCTAGCTAACTAATCAGCAAATCCACTGGGGAAAAAAAGGTGTCTTAAGCAAAATTGAAGCAATTGATTAAAAAGAGCAGCACCAAATCATTTCAGCCAAAAAGAGAGCAGCGAGAGAAGATGAGAAGGCTGAGTACAAGAAATGGTTGAAATTAGAAGTTGGAGGCAAAAATCAAGAGTAACTTGGCTAAGCGAAGGAGACAGAAATATGAAGTACTTTCACAAAATAGCTAATATGAGGTCTACATCGAATGCCACTGATAAACTGAAGGTGGGACAACGTAAAAAACCATGGTCAAAGAGCACATTGTGAAGTACTATCAAAATCTGTATGTAGAGCCATTCCGAGTGAAGATGAAGCTGTGCAGAATGGAATTTCATTGGACATCAAGTGGATATGGAGATTGAACCACTGATAGAAGAAATTGTATCCGAGTTTTAATGTGCATTTATAAGAGGAAGGCAAGTTATTGATTGTTCCCTCTTAGCTAATGAATATATTGATGGCATGTGGAAAGAGAAAAAGAAGGGGGTGATTTTCCAAGTGGATATGGAGAAGGCATATGATCGTGTCAACTGGCAGTTTTTGGAGTATGTGACGACAAAAATGGGGTTTGGTAGAAAATGGTGCAAATGGATTCAAGAGGTCTACCAAAGTCTCAATGTTGATTAACATATTGTCAAAAGGAGTTTTCAAAGGCAGCAGAGGTCTCAGGCAAGGTAACCTGCTGCCCCCATTTCTATTCATTTTGGTCACTGAGACGCTCAATAAATTGGTTGTTGAGGCGAAAGGACAGGTTCTGCTTGAAGGATGCCAAGTAGGTTTAAACGGTCCATCAATCCCATTGTTGCAGTTTGCAGATGATGTCTTGCTCTTTATCTAGGATTCACAATGGCAGATTCAAAACCTAAGGTGCATCCTCCTGTTATTTGAAGCTGCCACAGGTCTTAAGGTGAACCTCCTCAAAAGCCAGCTAATGGGAGTGAGGAATGTAGCAAATCTGAGTGAGCTAGTGGCTACTTTCAGGTGTCAAACAGAAGCCTTGCCCAGTCCATATCTCGGGCTTCCATTAGGGGAAAAATACAAGTCCAAAACCATTTGGGACCCACTGATCGAAAAATGGAAAGGCGTCTCAATGGGAAGTAAGATCACTTTGGTCAAATGTGTTCTATCCAGCGTACCCACATACTATCCAAGGTCGGTTGTCAAGAGAATGGAAAAGCTGCAAGGGGATGTCCTATGGGATGGCACCAATGGGGAAAGTAAGATTCACCTAATCAGGTTGGAAAGATATTTGTCGCGCCAGTAGAGAAAGGAGGTATAGAGATTAGACCCTTAATGAACATGAATCAAGCCCTACTAGGGCAATGGATGTGGCAATTCCTTGTAGAAGCCATACGTCAAGATGGATTCCAGCTGGAACAGCAAGATCCCCGAAGGTCCCATAGCATGTGGAAAGCCATCATGAAAGGTTTCAACTTCTTTTCCCAACAGGTGACATATGAAGTAGGAAGAGTGATGCAGGGCATTCCCAAGAACCTCAAATAAATTGTCAAATTAAAGTGCGGAAGCAACTAACTCTAGAATTTAAACACTCAAGTAGCCACAAAAATACGAGAAACAGTAAATAGAATTTCAGAAAAGAAGTAAGGAATATTTAGAACAGGAGAGAGAGAGAGAGAGAGAGAGAGAGAGAGAGAGAGAAGAAGAAGAAGAAGAAGAAGAAGAAGAAGAAGAAGAAGAGAGAAATAACCAAAAAGGGCAATTTTGTAATTTTAGACATTCTGACAATTACCAAAATGCCCTTCTGATGCATCAGAAAATTCCGAAATTTCTAGAGAAAATTCCGAAGTGTACTGAGGTTTCACAGTTCAAATTTCATTAGATTTAGACAAGTTTTGATTTGTCAAATCCTTGTATTTCAAAAACTTGAAGATACCTTTAATGGAGTTTTAGGGGTCCTGCCCCTTATTGGTTTCCTTGTGCTTTTGTTTTGCCTTTTGGGGGATTGCTCGCCCCCTTCTGTTTCTCTTGTTTTCTTCCTTTTGCAATAAAGACTTTTTTCTCATCTAAAAAAAAAGTTTTAGGGAATCAGCAGGGAATCTTTGAAATCAAGAAGAGGAGAAGGGAAATCAGAGGGGAAAGTTAGGGGGTTTTTAGGGGATCACGTGGGGATCAAAACCCTATGAGAAAGTAATAAGGAAGATTTAAGGGGTGCAATTTTCAGGTTTAGTAACCCAGAAAATTCAAAGCAAAGTATAACTCATTAAAGGAATTAACTTTAACAGAATAGGTTCAGCAGAATTAAGGATGTTCCAGAGAGTAAATAGGGGAGTGATTCATTGAACAAACCTTACTTAAAACAGGATCATATTACCTGGGATAGTTATGTACGATTGGTACTAGCAGTATGTTCAGAAATCCCATTGTATGAGCCTATACTCTGCACTTTGATCTTCAGTCCAGCAGCATGGTTGTATACTAAAGGATGTAGTGTGACAGGGAATAAAGAGATTCGATGATGATTTTAAAGAAGAGGATATGAGAAGTATGAGGAAGAAGAAGAGAAAAGAGAAAGAGAAGAAGGGAGAATAGAAAAGGGAGCTCACGCTGCACCTATGAGAGAGAGAGAGAGAAGAAGAAAAAAATTGGAGGGGAGCCAATTGTGCCGTCAACACTTTGGAGGGAAGAGAGACAAGGTCCACGGCCTACCTTGGGAAACCACCCAAATTTCAAAACAATACTTATTAATTCTTCACTAAAAAATATGGGGGAGAGGTTACCTTTAAATAGGCTTACAATTGACACTTAATAGAAACTTCTTAAAAGCCTAAACTTCTAGCTTAAGTATTTCTAAAATCTAAAACATGACTTTCCTAAAATTTAAAACTACCTAAATACCTTGGGAAGCAAGGCTGACCAGCCAATTAGTGAGTGCCACTGTGTTGACTTTGGTGGTCCAATAGAGGACAAAAACTCTAGCTGTCGATCAAGCTTGTATACCCCAAAAAGCCCTTGGCTTTTAGCCTTATTACACTACCATACCCCTAGCTAATATTCTAACACTCTTAATGGCACTACTGGCCTTATTTCATGTGCATTCCCACCCTTACGATATCCTAATTAATCCCCCCACATAACATGCACATTTAAATTTGGGCCTCTTATGTGGAGGTACATACGTAAATCTAACATTGTTATCCGCATCATTCTCCCGAGGTGGGGAGAAATTCGACCTCAAATTTAATGGCGGACACTCTCCATCACAGCTTCCAATGGCTTGATTCGATCTTCGAAGAATTGGGGAACGTTGTGGTGGAGGTCCAAGAATTGACTTGTATGCACTTCCAGTAGTTGATAGCTGCTTGGACCTTGATCTTGATCTGGTCCGCTTTCCGGCTTTTGCTTGAATTGGAATTTTCCCAGGCTTTGGCAAAGTCTAGCCTTTGGTGATGATTCACAACATGGTAGGAGGAGGACGGCCAAGTATGAACTTCTTGCACAAACTCTTCCACCTTGATCTCTTTCGTTTTCTGGCTTTTGACTTCTTCAAGGCTTCAGTTTGGCTTTCAGAATCAGGTTTTTAATCTGGAATTGAAGATGTACTTTTTGAAATCTAGTTGCTTTTGTAGAAGAGACCGTTGAGGCAGTATCTTCATCAAATATCGTATACTAGACTCGAAAAATTGCAAGCATGTCTCTTGGTCATAGCTAACACGCCTCTCCTTGATCCATTGTTTTTCAAACACAAACTCATAGCCTTTTAATGGACTGATATTGCATTAAAGATCATCTTTATAAGCTCCATGCCCAAATTGAATCTAAAACCTATCTTCATAATATTGACAAAAATCGTTATCCTCCTCATCTTCTATGATCTTTTTAATTAGGCTTGGAGAAATCAGATTCACATCATATTTATCACTAATTAGAACTTTAAACAATTTTCCAGATGGGAGTTCGAAGTTAGTTCTAACCCATTTCAACTAGATAAACTGAAGAACAATGGACCCATAGGAACCCAACTAGATAGGAATTAATTGGAACCTGGCTCTAATACCAAAATTTGATTTAGGCTATTACCAAGAACCTCAAATTAAAGTGCGGAAGCAAATAACACAATAATAGAATTTAAACACTCAAGTAGCCACGAAAATAGGGCGAGTATATTTGTGACCTTTTGCAATAAGTCTCTCTTGATTCCAAGAAGATTCTATGAAGGAGTTACTAGGGTATGTTTACCGCCTGGGATCATGGATCAAAAAAAGAGATCGGACACTGCCGATCCCGATCCAATCCAAGTACGGTTCAAGCGATCCTTCATGGATCGGCTGATCCATTGTGGATCGTTTGGTCCAGGATCACACGAGTTGGATTGGGCGATCCTTGCAAGGATCGGCTGATCTTTTAAACCATGCATGGGATATATGATGAGTATCTGGTTTCAATTTTTGTGTACTCGTGTTCTCTCTTAAAATTTTAGCCTTAGCCTGCACTCAATGATGCCTGTTAGTTTGTTTCTCTATTAGCTACTATGGTGCTTGTTAGATGGTTCTGGGTTGAGTACTCTACAATATATGCATATGCTGATGTTGTTTTGTGCTTCTGACATGGGTGCTGTTGTGATTCCCCCTTCGCTTGTATCTGCTGAAGTGTTTTGAGACTGGATTAAGCTAGTCAACAGTGTGGCTCTCGATTGGTATTATCTTGGGTGTGCTCTCGTGTGAAAGCCCCTGTAAATTGTTGAATACTGATTCTTGGTTGGGTGTGGTTTCCTTTTTGCCAATTGCAACCTTGTACTTCTTGGAATCAGCTTGTTTGTGCTTCATTGCGATCATTGGGCATATCTTGGCTTATTAATTCTAGTTGCTTTTTGGAGAGAATTGCTCTTGGTGTGACTTTAATCTCTATTCGGTGATGTTGCATAAGCTATCTTTCATGGTGTAGCTGATTTGTGATTGGTTTGTGTGCCTTTGTCTTTCCAAAGTACTATGTATACTGTGGATGTGTTTTCGAAGCCTTTTGTATGGTAATTGTTACTTGTTTCATTATGTGACTACATATTCTTGTTGGTGTAGTTGTGGTGATTTACCTTTTTCCCATATATTTGGTTTAGCAATGGTGTTCAGCTCATGGTATTTGTGGTTGTTTGCATCTCTTGAAACATTTGTAGTTGTTATATACAAAAACATATGGAACAGTATTGGCCTACTAGTGTTCCCTCTACTTGTTCTGGTATTGCAGCCTCCTTCCATAGCCCTATGCCCAGTCATCCCTGGATCATCGATTCTAGGGCGTCCCATCATATGACCGGCATGTCTAATTTTTTTTTCGTCATATCGTGTTTCTTCCGATAGAGATAAGGTCCGCATTGTTGATGGTTCTATGTCTTTTGTAGCTAGTACTAGCTTTTTTTAAAGCTGTAAAGATGAAATTTTATTAAAGAAAGAGCAAGCATGAGCAACACAAGCCCCCTTAGGGAAACTATCTAAAAATAAGGGAGTCCTACTCAAAGGCCCAAACAAAAAAATTACATCCAAAAAGCTCAGGGAGGTGAGAAGTCCAAGAAAACAACAAACTAATAGCCCTTCCATTTAGCTACTTGGAAGTGAGCCTCCTTTCCTTCAAAGATATGAGAGTTTCGTTCAGACCATAAGCTCCAATACACAATATCTGGAACGTGCTTCCAAAGAATGGCACCCTTTGGGGACAGAAAGCCATCACTATTGTCGAACCAACCACTCAAGATAGCTGCTATCTACTTCAGAACAATCAATGGGAGCTGAAAACACAATAGGAACTCCCCCCACAAGTCGGCAGCCACCTCGCAATGAAGAAAGAAGTGAGAGGCAACTAGCTATATTCCTTTTACATCCTCTTTACCTTTGTCTTCCTTATTCCATGTTCCTAACTTTAAGTAAACTCTCGTTTCTATTAGTCATATTAAAAAAAAACCTTGAATTGTAGTATCACTTTTTTTCCCACTTATTATGTTTTCCAAGATTTGAAGATGGGGAAGACCATTAGTAGAGGCCATGAGAATCAAGGGTTGTACCTTATGGATGGTTGTTCATCAGTTGCCTCTCAGCAGACAACACCTCCACCTATAGTTTCAGCAACCACCTCCCTCTTCTTTTTTCTTCCCAACATGCTCAACTTTTTCAATGGCATTATCGTCTAGGTCATGTCTCCTTTCCTATGTTGCAAAAACTATTTCTCGGGTTATGTTCTTCCATTTCAATTTTCCATTGTGAAACCTATAAGTTCGCCAAGCATTATCCTTCTTCCTATTCTCCTAGTACATGTAGTAACAATACTCCATTTGCCCTTGTTCATTTTGATGAGTGGAGATCTACCCTAGTTACCCCCCTGTTTGGCTTCTATTATTTTGCAACCTTTGTTGATGATTACTCCAAGGGCACTTGGATTTACTTGTTGAAATCCAAGAGTGAGGTTATTTCATAAATTAGTCGAAATTCAATTTGACATTAAGCTCAAAGTTATTCATTAGGATAATAGTAGAGAATATATGTCTACTGCCTTTTCATCTTACCTCTCTCAGC
Organism: Platanus orientalis; assembly: GCA_025762735.1. Taxonomy (NCBI): domain Eukaryota; kingdom Viridiplantae; phylum Streptophyta; class Magnoliopsida; order Proteales; family Platanaceae; genus Platanus; species Platanus orientalis. Next base: position 1,941 of record JAOXJP010288295.1, on the reverse strand, counting down.
ATGTATCTTTCATCAAACAACTTATCCTGGTACTCTTGAGCAAAATGAAGTTGCTGAGAGAAAAAATCCGCATCTTCTTGAGATCACTCATGCATTACTCTTTCAAATGCATGTTCTACAAGTCTTTCAAACTAATACTCTTCAAACTACTGCCCATTTGATGAACCATATGCCTTCACACATTCTGAAATTTAAATGTCCCATTTAGCTTCTCTTGTGTTATTCTCTTAGGTCCTCCCTTCCTCCTAAAGTATTTGGTTGCATTTGCTATTTTCATGTTCTTAAGTCTGACCACTCCAAATTAGACACCAAAGCTCTTACGTGTATATTCTTGCCCCAAATCAGAAGGGATATACATGCTACCACCTTTTTCCTCAAAGGTGTATTGTTTCTATGAATGTTAATTTTCATGAGACTATTTCTTTCTTTTCCCCTAACCAGCCTCATCTTCAAGGGGAGCGTAAACATAGTGAAAAAGATGAGTTGGCCATTCCTCTCCATGTTCTTCCATATTTCTTTGATGTTGATAGGCATGGCAACCAGGGGGAGATAAAACAAGTTGTTACTCACAAAGAAAAAGAGTCTATGACAACCACCCAAAAGAAGGCTTAGACGCAAGATTTCATTCAAGTGTTTGTTCAGCATAAAAAAAAGTTGCCCCTATCCCTGATTCTCATGTGTCCCTCCAACAAGTCACCTCGTCTCCAAGTATTTCTCCTACCATGCCTCACGATGATTCTCATCTTCCTATAACTATTAGGAAAGGTGTTTGCTCTTGTACTCAGCACCCTATTTCCCACCATGCCTCACGATGATTCCCATCTTCCTATTACTATTAGGAAAGGTGTTCACTCTTATACTCAACATCTTATTGCTAAATGCTAACCATGCATGCTATGATTCCTTGTCTACTAAGTTAGGGCATTCTCCATTTCTTTGTCCATTATTTATATTTCATGCAGTGTATCTTAGGCTCTTTCTCAACCTCACTAGAAAAGAGCAATAGAGGAAGAAATTGAGGCCTTATGGAAGAACAAAACATGGGATATTGTAGACCTCCTATGTGGGAAGGAGCCAACAGGTTGTAGATGAGTGCTCTCCGTGTAATTGCAACCTAATAGCACAATGGAGTGGTACCAAGAGAAATTGGTGGCCATAGGTTATACACAAACGTATGAGGTCATTTATCAGAAGACCTTTGCCCCTATAGAAAAGATGAACTCCATTAACATTTTGATCTTTGTTGCTGCCAATCAAAGATGGCTATTACTACAACTTGATATTAAGAATGTCTTCATGCATGGAGACCTTAAAGAGGTAGTTTACATGAGTTTGTTACCTGGTTTTCAGTATTCTACCGGCAAAGGAAAGGTGAGTCATCTCAAGAAAGCTATCTACAACCTCAAACAATAACCTAGAGCATGGTTTGAAAGGTTTCATCATGCCATACTCAAGAATGGCTATAGACAATGTCAAGCAGACCATATTCCATGCTCAAGAATGGCTATAGACAATGTCAAGCATGGTTCAAAAACTCGGATCAGCGGAATAAATTGTCCAGGCCCAAAACTAATCCGAATTGGATCGGCAATCCACTTGTGGATCGTTCGGTCCGATCCCGATCCAAAGTATAAAAATTATGAAAAAAATCCTAAAAATCCATAAAATTCTTTTCATGAAAAGTTTAACTGGAAAAAAAAAAAAAAACTTAATTTTAGGTATGTTAGGTGCATCAAACATGAATACACTATTATGCGCATATATATTTATAAAGATCACGATTGAACATTTCATAACCAAATATCTAGTATGATTACTTCTACTGCAGAAAAACCAAACCATATACAAATACAATATCATATAAATAATGATGAACATAATTGTAGACATGTTAAGTGCATCATACATGTATGAACAAGGTTACGAGGTTCGTGTAAGTTC
>JAOXJP010288284.1:0-18996 GCA_025762735.1 Platanus orientalis | reverse complement strand
TCTTAGTCGATGTTCAATCACTCTCTCCCATAATTTCATTGTATGGCTCATAAGCTTGATCCCACGATAATTGGTGCTATAAAGTTGTTCTAGGTTAATTTACCATCTATCTTTGCTTCTGCATTTTTTATTTGGGTCCTCATAAGCTGTATATAACAGCCACAAGGCTGCCTACATCACTTTGGTATCAGAGTTTGATATATCCTACATCACCAATCACATTGAGTTATTTTGTCACATAAAAGGTTACTCAAGGTTCTATTATTACTCAATATGTTTGGTCTTTTGATCAACTGGCTGATATTTCTACTAAGCCTCTCCAAGGATGTTTTTCAGTTGTTGAGGATGAAGTTGGATGTTCATCTCCACTCACACCACAGCTTAAGGGGGAGTAATAAGGAAGTGTCTTAAACCTGTTCTCCAACTAGTTTGACCAATTAAGATGATGAGGATGTTGAGTAAGTGCTTATACTACTGTTGGAAACTTTGTTTTAAATGATAATTCTACTTTGTGAAACTCATGTAAAATATCAGTATAAGCTTCTTCTCTATTTGGTCTAAGAGAGAATTTCCCAATGTGTGTTTTGTGTTTCTAAAATAATCTGAGGGAATATCTGATATTGTTGTTTACACCCAAATTTTACCAACAAGAAAGGACGTGTGGTGGAAGAAAGCAATTAAAAGGAGAAAGAAGTGAAGAGAACGTTCTGAGGTTGGTTATAGAAAATGGACAAACATCATCTATAAAAGGGATATATTCTGCCATGTGGCCAATAGAAAGGATTACAGCAGTAGTTTACCCACTAACAACAAGGAGAAAAGAGAGAAATGTGGGAAGATCTAATTGCTCCAGTATGCGTAGAGGAAAGACCTCCTCTAACAAGGACATCAATCTCCAAGAAATCAACAATCCAATCAAACATTATTTTGCACAAATCAATGCATTCTGTTTAGCTCATCTGGTCATTAATTTTAAATTTTATCACCAGATCTTCGTTCTATTTTCAATCTTAGTTTGTTAAGCACTCGGTTTATTTTGTATGCTCAACACTTGGACTACTCAAACCTGGTGTAAGATTGTGTTTGTAAGTATTTCTTTTTGTTCACAAAGGGTTTCTTTTTCAGCATTCTACTCTCGTTTATTCAGTATTTATGAAGCAGCAGCATTGCATTGGTTGGAGAGGAGGTATCCCTTTTGGAGGCCCAAAGCCCAGTCAAAAGGGAATTTGAAGAAGACTTGCTGCCCACTTCAATATTAGTTTTTATTTTAATATTTTAGGGTGTTTTTATTTTTTTTTAGAGGAAAGGGACTTGATATAATAAGGCATAATGCCATTGGGAGAGTTGTTAACACATAACAGCTTCCAATAAGCCACGATAACGATACTGATTGCAGAAGAGAAGTGGGAAGAGGAGCATGACCATTTTCTCCTCTGAACCTGCAAATATGGAAGAGAGGCCATGATCGAAGGGACGATGGTCTAAAATACAAGATACTAGAAAGGAAACAGACATCTCTCTATCAATCAATCAAAAAAACATCATTCAATTAGTTTATCTTTCACCCATATTGGGTTCTAGCTTAGGTTCAGTTTGATTCTAGTCATTTGTTTCCTTTACCATCTGTAATCAATCATTAGAGACCTCCTTAGGCTTGATTTGGTGAAGGAAATTTGTCTATGGAAGTCCTGGAAGTCTGTACTTACAGTTTTCAGTTGTAAGGTTCTGGTATCGGTTTGTAATACTTCAATTCGTTGGTTTGAGAACACGATGATGCATTTCCATATGAATCCTGCTGAAATTGTAAGTGTTTTCTGTTAATTAATGCATGGTTTCTTGTTTTGAGATTATTCCTTTGCAAGTTGTTATTTCTGTTGTGCTAAAGGTGGTAAAGTCCTTGTTAATATAAGGCAAAAAGAACTCATTTGGAAGGAAGAACCCTCCCCTTCCCAAATCGCTTGAATTAACCAAGTTCAGAGGTTGGACAAACAACTGGAGAACCTTTTTTTAGTCTACTTGGTGTTTGCTCCAACACCTGGGATCGTAGGAAAGACTGGACCTAGTACCCACGTGGCATTGACACGCCTGCAGACCAATTTCCGGCCAACACCTACTCCATTGGAGATTTCCATAACCGAGTTCTTTGTGATGTTCTCTCCACAAAGGTATGCCACATACTTCTGGGACGACTTTGGCTTATATGATAAGAAGGTTTAGCATTGCGGGTTCCAAAGCACCTAATCATTCAGATAACGTAATCGTATAATGAAGATGGTGCTGGACCAAGATATTGCTTTTGTGAAGCTCAAGAAGCCCGCCGGATCTATCCTACTACAATGTGTATCCAGTGAAGGTGATGGGATTCTTGGTCCACCCCTGAGCTCAATAGGGTTGAGTTCTTTTTGAAGGGAGGAAGTTGATGTGGCATCATTGCATTGGTTGGAGAGGAGGTAACCCTTTGGAGGCCTAAAGCCAAGTCCAAGGGGAACTTGACGAAGAAGACTTGCTGCCCACTTCAATTTCGGCGAGGATTTTCTACGCTGATGCAAACCTCCACTGAGGTCAAGGAGTGGCCTCATAAGCGTCAGAAGTGATTTACACAGGCCCCTAAAAAGTGAAAATCACTTTCGGCGCTAATGTTTCCGCCTGTTTAACCCACAATGGAGGTTAGAGGAGGATATCGTCGGCATATAAAATCTAAGCCGCTTCAATTTTAGTTTTATTTTAATATTTTATGGTGTTTTTATTTAATTTTAGAGGAAAAAGACTTGATTTAATAAGGCATTAAGCCATAGGGGGGTTTGGAGGAATTTTTAGGAGTTTATTATGTGTTTTTTTGTTTTATGTGGGAAAAGCAAGGTCGTCTGTATTGCCATAGGTAGAAGGGCACTTTGGTCAATTTGTTATTTTATAATTATGGGTTTATTTAAGGCCAATTGGCCATGCTTATAGGCAGTTTTTGATTTATAAAAAATAAAGGATTTGGTGTCCTAGTGAGTGGAGCTATTTTCTTCCCCAAAATCCCTTACGGTTAGGTGAGTTCTCTCCCATTTTTTCTTATCAATTCTTTCTCTTCTTCTCTTTCTTCTAGCCTTGAATCTTCTTCCACTCTCCTTTTCTTGATCTTTTCTTTTATTCTTTAAATTTAGTTGCTATATTCTTTAAACCCTACACAAATTTTAGAGATTCTTGAATCAAGGACTCAATCTTTCTTAAACCTGAAATTTTCTGTGCAACAAAGCCCTACCATTCCATTCATCATTCTCACCAAGAAACTCCCAAAATTCATCATCCCTACCTTCTTAACCTAAAACCTAACTTGTTTCAACTTTCTCCCTATTCTAGAAACCCTATATCCCTTTTCTTTAATTCAAGAATTGATTTATTGTAATCTTTTACTTGAAATCTTGATTTCTTTAATTGATTTGATTAAATTTTTCTTATTATTTAATTAAAGATTTCAATTTTTGATTTCTTTTAAATTACTTCTATTTTTACTCTCTTTTTCTAGTTTTCTTGATTTAAACTTTTTCTCTCTTTTCTTTAATTCAAGAATTGCTTTATTATTATCATTAATTACATTCTTTAATTCTTTAATTACTAACATTCAATTTTCTTCCTTTCTTGAATTCAAGATTTGAGTTCTTGCTTTTCTTTAATTTGTTTCTTGCCTTTTCCCATCATACTTCCCTTGTAGGAGCCTAATTCTTAAGTATCCTACATCAATTTACATTTTTTGTCAATCATATTATATTTCCAAAACTTTCAATCTGTCGCAATTTGGTTTTGCAAGTCCTTTTAGACAAGACAAAAAAACTCATATAGGACGAACCCTCCCCTGCACCAATTGTCTGAACCAAGTTGGTGGCTGAATATACGTTTGAAAATTCCTTTTTCTATTACTTGGTCTGATTTGGTGCTTGGGGTCTTGGGACAGTCCAGAGACTGTGCCATGTGGCACTGGCACGCCCACATACCAAATTTCTGGCCAACAATTATGTTGTAGCCTAAGTTGGTAACCAGAACAAACTGATCCAGTGAAGAAACATAATATGGTGCAATAAGAAAGAACAAAGACCACCAGAAACATACATCAACAGGCAATAAACAAAGCCATAGGAAGCATAACTACTGATAATAAAAACCTTACAAGGCGAGGGCTGCCAATGAAAGGACAGTATTCTCCCTCCTTATGTGGGCCCAAATGGATTCCTGATAAATTCGAGACTGTAATACCTCTGATTGAAGGAGTTGATTTGGCCTAAAAGAGTGTCCTATAAGTTCTGCAGTCTTGAAGCTTCAATACCTGCAACCTGCTTCTTTGGATATGGAGGTATTTGTTGCAGGAACTTAAGAGAGAAATAAGGTGAAGAAGAATGGATAAAGGAGGATAGATGGAGAAGAAGAACAACAGAGAATATGAAGACGGAAGAAGAAAGAAAACCAGGGATAGAGGAAGAAGAAGGTAGGAGAAGGTAGAAGAAGATGGAGCACTACAAGAAGGAGAAAGAGAAAATCTGCTCAGCCGTGAGCTACTAAACCAAAATACATTTATTCAATTCTTCAATAATAATAACCTTACTTTATTACAATTGATTAGCCTTCTTTTATAGAACTTGACTTAACCAAGTCACTCTTTGACCCAATTTACTGATCCTAGTCTAAGTAGGGCTCCTTGTAACCTATGACTTCCTAATTAAAACATGCCTTTAAATCCCTAATCTAGAAGCTGTTGACCAGCCCTATTTAGGCATCTATTTGGACTCTCTACCAAAAGACATTAAAGACCCTTGTCTGATGTCATCCATTATTTACCTAATCTACCCTTGGCATAAATCCCTTATTATAAGAATAACCCAATCACCTAATACCCTCTAGTACCTAGCCAGCCAACACTATTTCTGGCTCTTGTCATCTTGATTTTGGACCTCCAGAAAGGCTGGGGCTTCTCCAACCAGTTAAAAGCTGCTGCATCACCTTAAGCAACTCACCTGTAATTAGCATATACAAAAACCTAGGTGTAGAACAATCCATGTATCCCAAAACCACATCTTTGTTGTACAATTGAACTAGTCTCATTGTGCTTAACTAACACAGCCAACGAGAAGATCATACTTGAAATCAATCAAGTCTAAGCACATCTTTAACAAAAAACAAGCTACAAGATATGTTGAAAATGATGGTGTTTAACGGAATCCCTGTTTTGGCCAAGCAATCATTTTCAGGTTTTCAAAATTTCCTCTTAAACTTTTGTTCTACATAAACTTGGAAAAGTTTTAAGCAGTATCTAAGTTAACTCACTCCTCCTCTCTTGTGTGTTTTGAGAGACCACTCTCTCATGTAGCAGCAACGCAGTGAGGTGTTGTACACCTCGCCCACATGCATACAAGCACAGGTGTGATTGTAGGTACGGGCAAGGGCTTGGGCGCAAGGGTGCTTGAGGTGTACTTTTCACGTACACATCATCACGGAGTTGCAAGATTCTTTTTCGACGGTTTAGATGTGTTTTCATAGAATCTGGGTTAGTCATGATTATTGGGTCCATTACAGGATTAGTTTGCGACTAACTTGGGTCCGCGATTGAACATGGGACTTGTGGTCCACGATTGAACCAAGGTTGGGCTTAGGAGATCTGCGACTAAGTGTATTGTGACTAATAGCCATTGGGCTAGTTTAGGACAAGATTCACGATTGTACTCGGAACAACGACTGAAGCCCGTTGAGTTGCGAGTGAGCCAGTTTAGCGATTGAGGCCTGCCAAGCCTAGGATCGTGATTAATCCTAATTTGCAACTAGGCTCACTCACGGATGGCCCAAATATTCGGAATGAAGCTTGCAAAGCAAGTTAGCCTGTACAAAGCCCACGTCTTGCCTTGGGAAAGGCCTAGTCACGATTAGAAACCCAAATTGATGTCGGCAAAAAATTGGACATGTATTAGGTAGTTGGTGAGATGGGATTGGAGCCCATCATCAATATATAGACATAAAGAAATGGGCTTGAGACCCAATTGTGACTAAGACAACGAATTGGGATAAAACAAAGAGAGAAAACTAAGAATAGAGAAGATGTGAACAGAGAAGAAAAAGAGAAGGAGAAGGAGAAAAAGAAGCCATTGCAGACCTCTTCCTCCTTTATTTTATTATCATTATTATTTTTTTGGTATGTACTGAAAGACACAAGGCCCATCATAGCTTTTGGATTAGCACCTCCCTTGAGGAGCTCTGTTTTGCATCTTTGGGTTGGAAAACCACAGTGTGTTCTCATAGAAGAACCTCCACTTAGTTGATGGTGCTACCATTGTCTTCTTAACTTCGTTTTCACATATAATTAACAACTTGATAAGGGGAAATTTTTTCAAAATTTTCATAAAATTTGGACAAGATTTCATGGACATTTTGAACACCAAACTCTAAAAGGGTAATAAGTTATTAATGCAGAAGCAAGAGATGTTTGTTCATGGGAGTATGATTTTTCTCTTTATAAGAATATTTCTATCTGCCCGAATGATTTTTTGCGGATAATTAGTTTTATCCGTGTGGACATCATGTGTTTGATTATGTGGCAACCAAGTAGATGACACGTGTCATTTTGTTATGCATCCAAGTGTCCCATGACACATCAGATATTGATACTCGAGTGTTCCATGACAATTCTAATGATGTGGCAAAACAAGACATCCGCTTGGCAGGGTTCTAGAACAGTCTCAGTAAGCAATTTTGGGGTAACTTTCGATGGACACATCTACCAACTCCATACAAATTAGTATTCATGGCATACACCATTGGAAAGATTTACGAGTCTAGTTTCCAATTCAAAAAATGGTGTATCAATTGAAGTTCTCTAGAAGAAGTTATGGTCATTTTGCTAGAAGGTGTCTGTGTTGACTGTGGTCAATCCGAGGCTGTGAATTTTGAGATTTTGGCTACTTTTCCAATACTTATTTTGGTCTTTGTGATTCTAGCAAGTTGTAATTCGTGTTTATGTTCAAGTTTCTTAGTTAATTAAGTCTTGAAGCCCTAAAATGTTAGTTTTAAAATGTAACAAAGTGGTTATGAGTCTTTACTTTGCATGGAGGGTTGTTCCAATCCTAGGTCTATATAAACCCATGGCTATGAATGAAATGAATATAGATTGATTTTGATACAAAATACTGTTTGTAAGTGTGTCTTGCTTTGGAGTTAAGTGATTTTTCCTATCAATCAAGCGTGTGGCTTGGTCGCATTGAATGACATCCGTGATTAGTAGCATCGAGTGGCATCTGCTACCCCCGATTGAGTGGCACCCGGGACTATCCCCCTTTCCTTCGTTGGATCCTTTGGATTTGACCATCCCTTGCAAGTCTCAGCCTGCATCAAAGTGGTATCAGAGCAAGTTTTCCTACTATGTGTCAAGTTCTATCATTATGACTTTTTAGTTTCCTAAAAGTCATTCATCTTCCTGTTCGATTTTGAACTTGATCGTGAGGTTTTACTAGGCAAGCCATATATTGTTGGAAAGCTCTGTTTGTCTAGTTTTCAACACAAAAAACGGTTTATGATTCTGAGTTTTTTAGAGAAAGATATTGACAATTTACTGAGTAGAGGTCAGGCTGCCAGCAAGTTGTGGGATTTTATTATCCTTGTTCAAGATGGTTCCACGACGTCGAAAGAACACCGAAAATGCTGATGTGCAAGCAGACCTTGCCGAATTAAGGCACTCTGATCAAGCTTTTCAACAGTTAATTAAAGTACTTTTGCAGAGGATTCCTCAAGTACGTTCAATTCATCCATCTTCTTGCGAAAGAAAATACAATGACCAAAGTGGTGATTAACCCTTCTCATCAACATGTATAACTGAAAACTTTGTGAATTGGGACAAACCTCCAATCTATAATGAACAATCAGATGGAGATTTTAAAGAGGAGGATTGTGATGTTGAAAGTCTTGTGATCCGGAGTGTCACGATGGTCCAAGAAGATGATCAATGATTGAAACACAACATTTTCAGAATTATTGCATTTTTTATGGAAAAAAATGTATTTTGATGATTGATTCTAGAAGTTGTGAAAATATGGTATCCATGGTAATGGTTGACAAGTTGAAGCTTTCTTGTGAACATCATCCGAAGCCCTATAAGGTGTCTTAGTTCAAAAATGGAGGAGAAATCATGGTGACACATCGATGCCGTGTAAAATTTTCCATTGGCAAGTATGAAGATGAGGTCTACTTTGATGTTCTTCTCATGGATGCTTGTCATTTGTTCCTTGGCAGGCCTTGACAATTTGTTAGGCATGTACAACATGATGGTAGAAAAAATACTTATACTCTTATAAAAAATGGAGTGAAGTATGTGTTGAATCCATTGAAAGATGTTCCCATCAATGTGCAATCAATTAGCCAAATCAACTTATTGTCTTATAAGGAGTTTGAGCTGTCCTACAAAGAAGATGGGCTAGCTTATGCTTTGGTTGCTGTGGGAAAGAGTGAAGAAGTTGCTGATAAGATTCTGGTTCAAGTTTCAAGCTTGCTCGACGAATTTAAAGGCTTAGTTCTAAATGAACTTCCAGCTGGTTTGCCTCCACTCCGACACATTCAACATCAGATAACTTCATTCCAGGTGCTATCCTTCCTAACTTGCCTCATTATAGAATTCTCCTAGTGAACATGTTGAACTACAAAGACAAGTTGAAAATTTGATGAATAAGGGATTGATTATAGAATCTCTTAGTACTTTGCTGTTTCAGCCCTTTTAACTCCAAAAAAGGATGGAACATGGAGGATGTGCATTGATAGTAAAGCTGCAAATAAGATAACTGTGAAGTATAAGTTTTCCATTCCCCAGCTTGGTAATATGCTTGATGAATTGGCTGGTGCTAAGGTTTTTTCTAAAATTAACCTATATCACCAAATTAGAATTAAAGAAGGTGATGAGTGGAAAACAACTTTCAAGATCAAAGATGACCTCTATGAATGACTTGTTATGCTATTGTGTAGTCTTATGCCCCTAGCTCTTTCATGAGAGTTATGACTCAAGTTTCGAAGAAGTTTATGAGGAAGTATGTGGTGGTGTATTTTGATGATATCTTGATCTACAACAAGGATAAAATTAAGCACCAAGAGCATCTAGCTAATGTGTTCAAAGTGCAACATGACAATTGGCTGTATATAAACCTTAAGAAGTGTTCTTTTATAACTAACTGAGTTATGTTTTTAGGCTATGTTGTGAGTGCAGATGGCATGCAAATGAATGATGAAAAAGTGAAGGCTATTCTTGATTGGTCTACTCCTAAGAGCCTAACTGATTTAAGAAGCTTTCATGGCCTAGCTTGTTTCTATCGGTGGTTCATAAAAAATTTCAGCACCATTATTGTTCCAATGCTGAATGTTTTGAAGAAGAAAGAGTTCCAATGGACTATTGAAGCTGAAAAGAGTCATCAACAATTGAAGTCTAAACTTGTTGAAGCTCTAGTTTTAGCACTACTAGATTTGTCTAAGTCATTCCAAAACATCTAATGTGGGTATAGGAGTTGTCCTTATGCAAGAAGGAAGACTTGTTGCTTACTTTAGTGAAAAGCTCAATGATGTGAAGTTGAAGTATTCAACTTATGATAAGGAGATGTATGCTATTATTCAAGCTTTCCGACATTGGGAGAACTATCTCATTGGTGTGGAGTTTATTCTCTCCTCTGACCATGAAGCTTTATGGTTTCTCAAGGCACAAAAGAAGTTGAACTCTAGGCATGCAGGTTGGGTATCTTATCTATAGAAGTTTTCTTTTGTTCAACATAAGACTGGTTCATCTAACAAGGTTGTTGATGTATTAAGCCGAAGACATAGCTTATTGACTACTCTCTCTTGTGAAATCACTAGATTTGATCTTTTACCGAAATATAATGCAATAGATCATTTCTTCTCTGAGGTGTTGCAAAACTTGAATCATGGAAAAAGTGAAGATTACTTGTTAATCAATGGTTATCTCTTTAAGGGAAATCAGCTATGCCTATCTGAAAGTTCACTAAGATTGTTTGTCCTTGAAGAACTACATGGTGATAGACTTGGTGGACAATTTGGGCGAGACAAAACTAAAACTCTTGTGAAGCAACAATATTTTTTGCCAACCTTGAAGTGTGATGTTGCTCGCTTTGTTCAAAGGTGTCTTATATGTCAAAAGGCCAAAGGAGTCCAAAACGTTGGGTTATATCAACCCTTGCCAATTCCAAGTGTTCCTTGGGAGGACCTCTCTATGGATTTTGTTCTTGACTTACCTAGAATACAACATGGATTTGATTACATTTTTGTTGTTGTGGATCGCTTCTCTAAGGTAGCTCATTTCTTACCTTGTAAGAACTTTAGTGATGCATCTCAAATTCTTGCTATATTTTTCAAAGTAGTTGTTCCAGGATTTATTAATTCAAATCGTGATGTGAAGTTTGTTGGGCATTTTTGGAGGACACTCTGGAAGCTCTTGGGGATTCGTTTGTAATTCTTTAGTACTTATCATCTCTAAACTGATGGCAAAACAAAGGTTGTAAACAAATCTCTTGGGAACTTGTTGAGAAGCTTAGTAGGAGAGCATCCAAAGAAATGTGAATTTGTCATATCTCAAGTTGAGTTCGCTTATAACAGTTTACTCAATCAATCAACAAAGAAACTTCCATTTGAAGTTGTCTTTAGAAGAAATCCACATCATATGCTAGATCTCTTGCCTTTGCCTAAGTAAGCAAAAGTGAGTATGGAAGCAGAAGAATTTGCAACACATATTAAGGCAATTCATGGACATGTTTGTAAACACTTGAATCAATCTTCTCAAGCTTACAAGTCCAATGTCAATGCTCATAAAAGAAGTTTGGAATTCAAAGAAAGTGATTTGGTTATGGTTTATTTGCGTAAAAATAGATTTCCTACTGGTACCTATAAGAAGCTCAAGCAAAAGAAGTTTGGCCCATGCCGAGTGTCGAAGAAGTTTGGACCAAATGCATATTGCATAGAATTGCCAGAAGGATTCTCCATTAGTCTAACCTTTAATGTGAGTGATCTCTATCCTTATCATGGAGGTGAAGAGACAGTCGTATTATAGCTAACATATATCTATTATGATCTTTCTAACTCTCCATGAGAGTTGATTGATGTGCTGGATGTGTGATCTATCACTACTCGATGTGGAACATACACCCAATACTTGGTGCATTGGCAAGGAAAACCAAATTCTAAAGATCCATGGATTTCAAGTGAAGAACTAAATAAGTTAAGGTTGTGTTTGGATTTGTGGAATTGAAATTGACCTATTGAATTGAATTCCAAGGAAAAAGAGCCATAGAATTCAAATCCGTAGAAATAAGTATTCTGCCCTTTGATGCAAAATTGAATGGATGGAATTCAATTGCAAACATAACAAACCTCTTCCAATCTTTGTCAAAAACAAAGAAGAAAGGATGCCCTTCTTTCATTATGAGCCCCCTAAACCTAAACAAGATCTCAATAGCACATACAAGAAATGACATCACTACCAACCTGTAATAGATATCATGGCCCCTCTCTTAACCGGCAAAGGAAATGAGAATGACATCGTCCAAGCCTCCCACCTGCCATTGATAGCAAGTTCTTTGCTTACCCATGCCATTCGCCCCTTTCAATCAAATATTTGATAAAAAAAAAAAAAGGGAAAGAAAAAGAACCCACTAATTTGCTTGATGAAAATTCAGCAATATTGGAAAAAAGATCAAACAGCTTCAATCCTTTATAAAAATATCAAAAAAAATCGTTGAATGTGGAAGCCATTACTGCTAACACCCCAGGTTCAGTTTGCAGAATAAACAAAACTTTAGGAAACCTAGAAAAGGATATCAGAAAAACCACATAATACAACAGACTCAACTAAATAAAGATGTTGAAATGGGTTTCTAGCCAAGAATATATAATCCAATGGAAGAGAAAATATCCTTTCAAGCAATCTTCTTAAAGGAAGAGAAGGGCAGGTGAAACTGAGGCTATCTGTATTCCCACCCCTGCATACATGCTTCCTCTACCCTATCCATTTGTATGTGCCCCTTATGTGTTGGTGGGAGCTAAAGAGAGGGACCTTAGTTAATCCATACCTTGGAAATGTATTTCATCATCCGTCTATAAGATAATTAAACCACCTCCATAAGATTGAAAACCTGACCTAACATTTAATAAGGAGATGAGTTGGTTGAGAGAGAGAGAGAGTGAGGAAATTTACCACACCGATGATGCCAAACACTAATGAAGCCAACCATGGTGAACATGGATCAGACAACAGTAGTGCTTTGTGGTTGACACTGATTTCAGATGAATAGGAAGAAGATAGCTTGGTGGTGTTGAGGTCGATGATGAACTCTCCCAAAATATCAGGTTTGGTATCTCGCCACCGTGGAAACAACAATTAACTATCTCATAGTATATAATTGAATTATGCGTTATTGCCTTTAATTTTCAGTCCTTTATTTCCTTTGTGGAATTAGGAAATTCATTTCCATACCACCAAAAGTGATCCAAATGACGGAAATTGAAATGGAAGGCTGAAATTGCAATTCAGCCCTCCAAATCCTTAGATCCAAACGCAGCCTAAGATTAGATGCTTTGTGAGGATTTGACTTTAAACTTGAGGTTGAGTTCTTTTCAAGTCGGAGAGAATAATGCAGGAGCAATAAATTATTTGTCTGCGGGAGTATGATTTTTATCTTCGAGAGAATATTTCTATCTACCCAAATGATTTTCTGTGGATAATTAGTTGTATCTATGTGGACATCAAGTGTTTGATTATGTGGCAGCCAAATAGACAACATGTATCATTTTGCTATGCATCCAAGTGTCCCATGACACATCAGATATTGATACTCAAGTGTCACATGATAATTCTAATGATGTGGCAAAACAAGACATCCACTTGGCAAGTTTTTAGAAATGTTGTAGTCAACAATTTTCGGGTAACTTACGAGGCACACATCTACCAACTCTGTGCGAATTAGCATTCATGGCATACACCATTGGAAAAATCTACAAGTTTAGTTTCTAGTGCAAAAAACGGCGTATCAATTGAAATTCTCTAGAAGAAGTTATGACCATTTTGCTAGAAGGTGTATGTGTTGACTGTGGTCAACCCGAAGCTACGAGTTTTGAGATTTGGTTACTTTCCCAATACTTATTTTAGTCTTTGTGATTCTAGAAAGTTGTATTTCATGTATATGTTCAAGTTTCTTAGTTAATTAAGTTTTGAAACCCTAAAATGTTATTTTAAAAATATAACAAAGTGGTTAAGAGTCTTGACTCTACTTGGAGGGTTGTTCCAAGCCTAGGCCTATATAAACCTATGGCTATGAATGAAATGAATATAGATTGATTTCGATACAAAATATTGTTTGCAAGTGTCCTGCTTTGGAGTTGAGTGATTTTTTCTATCAATCAAACGTATGGCTTGGTTGCATCGAGTAGCATCTGCTACCTCCGGTTGAGTGGCATCCCAGGACTATCCCCCTCTCCTTGGTTGGATCATTTGGATTTGACCATCCCTTACAGGTCTTGGCCTACATCAGTTATATGGGAAGATATCATAGTGAAGCTCTTCGAGAGACAAGGAGTTGATTCCGAGCTTAGCTGTATTCCGGAGGTAGCTTGATATGCTCCTTTGCACAATCTTGTGGGAGACCTAACTATCTTCAAGAAACGCAGTATCGGCACGTCTATGTCTTGAGTCACTTGGTTTTAATTTTATTAAATTAAAATTACTTGGCTTGAAAGAATGTAAATTAAGGGATTAATTGGAATTATTGGATTCACAGGTCCAACAAGATTTGCATCACCAGCGCAAATCAAAGCAAGTTTTCAACGTCCGTAGAAAATTTCAAATCTTAAACACTCAATCAATGATTCATTCTGACAATAGAGCTCTGTTAACATCCCCGAACAACAGATATAGATCTATGCAACAGTTGCAACTTCATTAGAATCTGACAATAGAGCTCTGTTATCGTAAGTAATATTATCTAGGATTTATAGCTACTAGGAACGCGCATTGAATCACATAGAAGCATATCTTAAACCCTAACACCGCAAAATAAGAAACAATTTCGCATCTGATACAACATACATAGCTTCAAAGGCGATTTCGACCAATTCAGACTTCACGAGGTGTAAACACTGTACTTGATTGAGCTCGCTTTCGAATTCAATTTAAGCAGTAAAAAAGAGGTAGAGAAATAGAAACTTACGGTGATTTGTCGGCGTCCAGCAGCAATGGCGAATCCAAAGGCGACTAAGCTCAGAACCACGACCAGTAGATAGACTAAGGTAGAGACCCTCCCCTCTTCCATCTTCTCTTTTTACTAAACCCTTTCCTCTTCTGTTTCATCTTTTGAGAGAAGGACTCGAAGGAGAAATCTGTGTGTGGACGATTCTGGAGAGACCCTGAGAAGGGAAAAGCGAGGAGAAAGAAGAGAGTTATTTGAAAAGCGTTGGAGACTTTCCTTTCCTTTGTATGAAAATTGAAAAAAGAAAGCAGACAGAGCTTTGAGAGAGTCCAATAGAAGGGCATGCTTCACGGCAGAGCAACGTCCTGAAAACAATAAGAGCCTGAAAGCAACCATGGTGTGCTAAAGAGGGTGGAGCCAGGTCTTCGTGATTGGTCTAACTTCTCACAGAATATATATATATTTTCCAGCCGATGGATGCCATTCTTCATTTTTGATTCTTGGTTCTTTTTTATCATTTATTTATTTATGTTTGGTTAAATCTCAAGTTTTTTGAAATCTAGGTTTAGCAGTTTGGTGTGACAGTCTAACAGCAAAAGCTGAAACAAAATGTCCGGGCTCTGCTTACATACAGCATTGATTCTGTGTTGACACAGATCTCTGTGGACGTATCATTAATTGACACATGATGTATTTTTGAATTTGTTGTTTTTTTTTTTTACACTACTTTTTCATACGGATCCCACATTTTTAACTCCAATACAACATGTGTCAGCTTATAATTCAGCAGATACTGCAGACACTTTCATTACTGAGCGGATCCTCTCTTGTCTGTTATAGTCTTGTTAACGTATTGGCATATCTAGAGTGCCACACTAGAGTGCCACGTGTGGCAAAAAGATATGTTTTCCACATCTCATGATCTCAATTTTTGCTACATGTTACATCCAGATATGGCAAGACTCTAACAAGATTATAATATACAGGAAAGGATCTGCTTCGGTGATGCAGTAAAAAATGGGTGGGAGTTTTAAAATATTGCCATTTTTTACTGACAAAAGATCCTCTACAGTTTAAAATCCTTGAGCAACCGAACACTAAATCCCCTTCTTTATTCTCACCTGAACCTTATTGTTGGTAACGGCTATAGGGTTCGGTTCTAGTATGACTGTTGGTGGGGGGATTCTCCCTTCTTTTCGGCTTTTTCCAGGTTATTCAGAATTTTATTGCAAAGGGTTTTTTTTTACTTTTGACATTATCTCAAATACTACTCACGATGTTTGTTAGAACATCCTTTTCTCTAGGGTTCTTCGTGAGTTTGGGATGGCTTCCCTTGATTCTCTAAAAAGTGTCCAAATCTCTTCTTCCACTTTTGATCGATACAGTTAGCCTCCCGAGTCTTCTTCATTCCCGGTTAAAAAAGTGTGGATTGGTCCATCTCCCTTCTTTGTGTTTAAGCCTTTATTGAACACTTTGACTGTCCTGCAGTATCAAAGGCCTTATATGATGTTTTCACCACACATTTGTCCTCTTTGTTTAAAGGATGACGAATCAGATGACCATATATTGATTCATTATGAGTTCTCTTATTTCATTTGGCACCATATTTTTTTGTCTCATCTACCACTATATTGGGTTATGCCTTGTTGCTTGATGGATTTGGTGAGACAAGGCGCTTCATCTCTTTAGAGCTTAGGGAGAATAAGTTTTGATTGACTTTGCTTCTTGGCATTTGTTGGGGTGTTTGGAAAGAGAGGAATAGAATGACTTAATTTCCTCTTCCCTCTTTTTTTGAATGTTGCATCATCCTTGCCACTAATCCTTTAAGGGCATCCATCATTTCTTGATTAACCCTTGGAACGGCCAAAGGTGGTTGTGTTTGTATCAAAGGTAATGGGAACGTCATATAAGCATTTTGGGGTGGAACATGCTGGTAAATGTGGATGAGATATCTTTAATTTATATGAGCGACTTTACCCTGGAATAGATATTGGTATGTAATTTGGGAAGTGCTTTGATATAGATCCCATAGAAGTTTAGGGCATTGCCTCTAGTCCTATTTCCTACCTAGCTGATCTTAAGAGTCCTTCCCCCTGGCTGGCTGGCCTACAAGGTCCTGCTTCGTAGCTTGCTAAAATAGGAGGAGTTTCCCCAGTCATAGTCCTTATTGACCTTGAGGGGGAGTATACATTGTGTGGCCAATAAAAAATCTCACCTATTATTGAGCTCAACAATTTGAGTCTGTTGTTCGTTCATGGTGTGGTCTCGCACGCTCAATTTTCTGATGAGGTCCCTTTGGTAAACTTTCCTCTTCATGATCACTTAGATATTGGTCCAAGTCTTCTATGACTAAAGAGGTTCTGTCATGTGACTCTTGCAATGGTGGTGGAGGGTCCACCTCATGTTTCTGTTATGAGAGTCCCCCTATACCTTGTGTTGTGGTTGTCATATTGATTATGGCTAATTCGGTGGTCTGGAACATACCGAGGCAATGTGGAGAATTCTTGTTCAAAGAGAGGATTGGGATTAGCTCCAATGTGAAGTGGCTTTTGCCCTAGTGGTAGTGGTCCTCCAAAGATGGGTGATTGTCTTGTAGACCGTTCAGGTAAAAGCTTGGCAATCTCCTCGGCTTGGCTTCTTGTCCTCATTCCGGCATCATTAATGACCATGGGTCTAGTGTTGGGTGGCACAAAGGTTTCTTTAGATTTATCTCATTTCTTGCTCCCAAAATTTTCTCCTATTGCCCTTTTGTATGAGAAGGGATGAGTCCCACCTTTGAGGATGAACCCATAAAAGTCTTGCATCTTTATGAATGACCCTGGCCATGGGTTGAGCATATGTAGCTTTTTAAAGCTTAGCTTTCTCCTTTGGTCCACATTTTTCCTTTTTTCTATTGAAAACAGGCTTT
Organism: Platanus orientalis; assembly: GCA_025762735.1. Taxonomy (NCBI): domain Eukaryota; kingdom Viridiplantae; phylum Streptophyta; class Magnoliopsida; order Proteales; family Platanaceae; genus Platanus; species Platanus orientalis. The sequence continues at coordinate 1,902 of JAOXJP010288284.1, read as the reverse complement.
TCCAAAGTCAGCTCAGACTCATCCGCAACTATCAAATGGGTGACAACTGATCCAGTGCTGGAGACTAACTTAAGCCCTATGACTGTAAAGTTAGTCGTGAGTGAAGGTTGTCTCGCAACTGAAAGATTGAGTATGTACGTGACCAGAAGATGTCTCACGACTGAGAGATGGTTTGTGATTGAAACGGTCTTAACGATTGTGTATGTCCTTGATGCTATTTTGGTTGTCCTATTTGTGGGACAATCTTTGACACATTGTTCTATGATCATGGGTGTATGTGACTAGGTCACTAGAAGATGTCTCATGACTAAGAGATGGCTTGTGACTAAAATGGTCTTAACGATTATGTATGTCTTTGATGCTATTTTGGTTGTCCTATTTGTGGGACAATCTTTGATACTCTGTTCTATGATCATGGGATCACCTCTTTCATCTTCATGAGATAGGAGCTTAAACTTGGATAACAATATGGAGTTTTTGAACTCCACTTTGGCTTAGGTTTGATGTTGTTGCTGAAGGACTATGAGTGTCTTGGTAATGTATACTCGCTTCTTCTTTTCTTCTTGATTTTTTTTACATTTGTTAGATATTCCCTAAAGATTTATTCATTTTAGCTTGTCTATTTTTTGTTTTTATTTAACTTTGAATTATTCCTTTTTTTTTTTTTTTTGTGCCAATGGCACTATTGTCCTTGAGGTGTCCTGTTCTGGCGATTGATATGGCTTAGTCGCGGCTATGCAGGCAAAGGCTTGTGATGAGGGTGTTTTAGTCGCGACAGCTGTATGAGCAGAGTCCTGCAACTAAATTTTGTAGTCGTGGGCCGTTCATGGCAACTAACTTGGTTCATTCACAATTGTGTATCTTCAGTCACAAGTGGCTCACTTCAAACAACCTTTGTTGCAACAGAGGAAGACTTTCTCTAGGAGATTGGCCCATGTATCATCACCTGGTTCACTCGTGTAGAATGTGTCTTTTGCTACTAATTTCATGCAAGAATTTTGGCAACATCTTCCCTTGTTTCAGGCAAAACTTTAAAGTAGAATGACACATCTATGAGTGTTAGGCCTATGACATAGCAGTTGCACTAGTTTTGAAAGACATTATCAACGGTTCTACAACAACTATGGGAGATAGAATTGATCCTTATACAAGGGGGCTGGTCTCCTTGGTCACAGGTGGCTATAAGTATAGAATTAATCCTCTTACGAGAGGGCTAGTCTTGGTAGCCACTTGGATTGCAGTGTTGGGCCTTGAGGCAACAACCTTAGCCCTGTTCATGGTCCCATGACTTGGGCTTCAATGGAGGCTTGTGGCAAGTGAGGCATGGCTCCATTGGTTGCATGCATGCAATGGAGATCCTGAAAAAACAAGATTCCCATTAATACAATGGAACAAAGAGATAAGAAGAGAGTGAAGTCTCACCAAGCGTGTCAGTAATCTGTAACTGTAATACCCAAGATTTTCTTATGCATTTTCATTATTTTTATGTTTTTATGACAGAATTATAGACCTAAAAACATTGTGAAACTTTGAAATTAGATAAAAAAATATCAAACCTGATAATTTTATTATGAAAAATATACCAAAAGAAATGTCTCAAAGTCTAGAGTCTAAAACAACAAATGGTTCAAAAAACGGAGTTCTATAAAGAAAGTTAGAGCCATTTTAGTCTAGTGACAAAATCGTAAATAACTTTAAAAGTTCTAAAATCATGATTAATGCAAAAATCGTCTTTTATTTTTTAGGGACACCTCCTATATTTATAAGAACGATCTAAACTCGAACTCAAACCCTAGAAACCCATTAGAACCAAGGAAGGAAGAGAAAAGAAGGGATTTTAAAGAATTGATGATTTTTTAAGGTCTAAAACTTAGGGATTCGTGAAAAATAGTACAGAGGTTA
>JAOXJP010288273.1:0-17500 GCA_025762735.1 Platanus orientalis | reverse complement strand
TGTTGAACAGGGCATGTCTTAAGTACATTGAGGTTTACTTGATGAAAAGGAAACTAAAAAGTTGTAAATATTCTGATAAGATTACAATGGAATTACACCAAGATAACATTAGTAAATGAAATTGATAACATAAGCATATTAATGTACTTTCGATATGAAGAGTTTAAAGATAAAATGTACTTAAAAGTGTTGAAAACTAAGAACAAAATAAAATGATGAGAAATGAGAGTTTAAACAAGAGGTACATAAAATATAATTTGTCCCACATATTTGGATCTCAAACAATTCAACACTCTATTTTTACCAACTTAATAGCTAAAGCAAAGACCCATAACTATTAGAAACTTCAAACAGAAACATAATCAAATGATAAACCATGAAATTATATATAAATATTGCAATAAAAATATTCATGAATATTACTTTTCAACTTTTTGTTCATTTTGGCAATTAAATACTTGGAATTTTAGTATAAGATACCTCACTATATGTATATGTGCACAAATGTACTATAAGTGTCAATAGCTAAAAACAAACTTAAATAGTAATAAATGAGATCTACCTGCAATGAAACCCTGTCACACATATTGTGGATCTCAATCAACTCATCAATTAACCAAAAAGCTTATGAACATCCTACTATGAACATGCCCCCCCTCCCCTTATGAGGAACATTGTTCTCTCTTGGGAACACTCAGGGAACCAGGTACGAGCCCACAACACACACACCCGTGCAGTACTACGTCCGGGAGAATACTTATACTTCCACGGGATTCAAACTTGCAACCTGGCTTGGCTTTGAGACCATGTTAAAAGTGAATTGACCAACTCTCCCAAGACCTTAAGGTGGTGTTCGGAGTGTTGAATTATAAATGTAGTTGTCAATGCCATGCCAAATGAGTTTGTACTTAGGTGGTTTGTATCTAGGCTTGTATCATGTAACCAATATAATATGTGTTAAGTAATGTGAGTAAAAGTCCAGGGGAAAGCTTCAAAAGGAATATCTTAAAGCCGAAATATTACAAGCTTAAGAGATTCAACAACACAAGTGAACACAAGCCAAGGCAAACACTAGAGGAAGACATCATTGAGCATAAAAGGTAAAAATTCAAAATATGAATGGTAAGTGGGTAAAGACCAAACCAAGACTTAGGTTGGTGTAGTAGAGACCTACCTAAATCCTAGAGAAGGGCCTCACATTGGGGGGATTCAATTTGGATAAGAAAAAAATGAAATTCAACTTAAAATCCAAAACAGGGGGATCTTGAGCAGTCCTAGGATCGGTCCAAGTCTTGACTGGTCCAAGGATCAGTCAGGCTTTATTTTTAAGATGACCACCCACCCGCCTTAATCAGTCAAGAAAATCCTGAGTGGTTAAGAGTGCTTGAAATGGAATTTTTGGGAACAACTCGCACATCATATATTTTGATTTTTGACCGTTTTGAGCATATCTTTTCAAGGGTTTTCACCCTATATAAATACAAAACATGTCAAAAGGTCAAGTATAATAAAAGAGAGGAACCCTAGTGATGCAGGACCAGCCTGTTAAAAGGCTTTACCTGCGGGTAATGGACCCACAAAGGACTAGAATAGATTCCACTGAAGTATATTATCAAACAAGTAGTGGTTCAGACATAGATATAATAGCAACACTGTAGGAGACCTTAACAGTATACGTATAGATCTCTGAGTAGGTTTTCACTATGCTCAAGACAGCCAATGCTATAAACCAATAACTTTACCCAAAAGCTTTATATTAACCCCACGAGATGCTGATCTCAAAATAACAGTATAGCAGTATTCAAAACTGAATTTAACACCCAAAGAAGCTATTTGTTTCTGATGGAATACTACAAAATTTACGGTAAAAGAAAGAGAATGATAGGGACTGAAATAAAGGTTAAGTAAAAGGCTGGATAAGCAAGGACTACATGGTTACGGATAAAGACCAACAAGGGACTGAAGAAGAAGGCTAAGAAGGGCCTGATTTTAACACTATAGAAATCAGAGTTAATAAGGGGATATTCAAAGGTAATGGGCTGTGATATAAGAAGAAAATAGGCTGCACTGAATGGTCACTAAGTGATCACGAATGAGTTACATTGCATGCCAACGTCTTTCCTTGGTAAAACATAAGCATGCACTTTATTCAAAGGACAAACCTCAAGTCCAAGGATCACCCGCCAAGTAGAATAATAAAATGACAGGGATTTCTCCCCCTGATGAAGATTCGTTACTTTCTGACGGAGCTGATACATATGAGAAACATTTTGAACCTATTCATTGGTCTCATATACACTATCCCAAATCTGATTTGCCACCTCTAGAAGCATATAATTTGGCTAACAAGGGGCTGCATTAAGCTAAGTAGCTATGACATCATCACCATCAGCTTCTCTTCTTTCAAATTTGGATACAACAGATTTCTATCTTTGGTGCCTTCTCCCGACTAGTAAGATAAACTAACTTCCCATGTCCACCAATATAAATCCTAGCGGACTGCGTCCATAGTAGGAAGTTTGTTCATCCAATGTTACAGTCATAATATGTATATATTGTGTTGTCACGAAGACCCATTTCCTGAATCCTCGAAACTCCTACTTGAGACATCGTTAGTATTGGTTGTAGAGATCCTTGCACTTGGTTGATAGTCTTACGTGTGTTTCTTCACAAGTAAACCCAAAACCATAGGGAAAATCTTACTCGCAGCAAAAAGACTGCTCACATGACTCAAAGAAAGAACCAAAGAATGGGAAACAATGTATAAGTAGATATTATCCTCTATGTAAAACTGTATCCAACTAATCTTTCAAAAAAAGCATCCAAGAAACTCTCCACAAAAGTTCACACACAAAAAAAATCAAAATTTTTTCTGGATTTTGAAGATATTATGTCACAACATGTTCCAAAACTTAATTAAAAATTAAGAAAAATAATTCTCCAAAAACCTAAAAGAAAACGTGCGACTAGAACCTGATGGCCAGCAATAGTTTAAAAATGCACCTGCCAACCCTAGCTGTATATGTTTTTTTAGGTACAGGAAGCAAGAAAAGTAATTATCATACCTTTATATCCTTAAGTTTTAAGGAGACAGGAACCAAAGCCTGGTTGATGAATTACAACATTGCTCTAATCCCACGTTGAAAGAAAGTGGAGAAGAGAATAAGATAGATATTTGGGAAAGAGTTTAGGATTGTGAGACCCCTTTTTTGAATATCAAATGTGGGAGAACTAAAACCAAATAAACATACCAATAGTAGGACATTAAATGTGGCTCGACCAGCAGAGATATGCATTTCAATCTCTTGTTGCATTGCTGGATCTGCAGAAGTATGCATAAAATTAAGTGCTAATTAGAAGAAATCCAAATAATGTAATTCAACTGACTAACATTCAAAATAAAGAAACATACTGAAGTGTAAATCTAACAATGTATAAATGAATTTAAAAGTCCATATCCACACTTTCATGATAAAAAAAATCCGAGTAGCTACTCAAGCAACATATTCATAGGACATCCAAGATAGCATTGCTTTTAGCCAAAGTTGAAAGATAAGACTGTTAAGAGTATAGATGTAGTGAAGGTGGGGTTATCTTGTAATTACATACATGTTTGGGGGTTCTCTTGTATTTATATTATATAGCTATACCATACAGTATAGTATATTCAAAGAGTATAATTACTGATATGAAGAGTGTAAGAGATATACTCTCTCACATATGTATTTCCAATTCTACTTTCTTCTTCCTTCTTCTTTTCCTTCTCCTTCTTCTTCTTCTTACTCTTCTTCTACATACATACCTATTCCCATATTCCTCCACATCAATTAACTTGGTAACAGAGCCAGGTTCAATCTAAGGTCTCACCGTCACAAGCACATAGGGGTTTGCTGATGTCAGTATCTGTATGGCTAACATCGGCATCCATACAGCTGATGCCAGAAAATAGACAAGGTAACTGAAACATCACCAATCTGGGTCATTTTGATTTTTAGAAAATTATGGTGGAAAGTTTCACCAGATTTGGAGCCATTTCGAAGGAGTAATGAATTTTTCTAGGGTTTTCTGTACTTGTTGAGATATATGTATTGGGAGTACTGTTGTCTACATACATATATTGTATTGTACACCCACCATACGGTATAGCAATATATATATATATATAGACATACACTCATACGATTTTTCCCTTCTCCACATACACTCTCTCCATACATTTTCTCTCTTTTTCTTCATCTTTCATCTTCTTCTTTTATCACTTGCAAGAATTCTACTTGGTATCAGAGCAGGTCTTCTCGCTCCAGCAATGTGGAGTTCCTGGCACTTCCTTGATACTGACATCAACAACCCTAGGGTTGACGTCAACAGTCATATGGTCACTCAGGCAGTGAAAGCTGAAAGATGTTTTCAAGAGATCTCTATTTTAGACAAGTCTTAGAGATCCTTCCTGGTGTATTTGAGGAGTTTCAAGATTTTTTTAAAGAGTTTTTTGTGAAAAACTTACAAAATACCATATTTTGGTATTTCACATGGATGGCTCTCTATAGACTAAATATAGAAATAAAAAAATTCAAGCAATTACACACTTACCACATGTTATTTTCTTCTGATCATTTGCCAAAAGTTTTACCAATTCCCCCTACAAAAAAAGTGAAGGTTTGGCTCTGTTATGTAAGACAAAAGTATCTCATGTACCAAGATGGATAAGGAAAAATGCATGCATTTACAACAAACATATTCTTACTTAACAAAGAAAATTATGTAAGTTCATTATATATATATGAAAGCAGAAAATCCAAGGACTTTGTTTTCCACAAATAAGAGCTATATTTGTAGGAGACCAAGTCGATTGAACTTCGCTACTATCAATTGATAGGTTACCAAGAGAGCATGATTAGGATAGATTGATCACCAAAGAATCATTTTCTATGGTACATGTATTTCAAAATCCTTCATTGAAATTATAGCACATCCTACTAAAAATGCATGCAGCCCTTGCATATATACTTGACAAAAGGTAAAAGAAAATAAAGACCAGTACTTTGTTATGAAATGTATAATAATGAGGTTAAAGATATTTTTCTGTGGAAGATAAGTGGAAGATAAGCTGCATAAAACCGGTCCCCCAAGAAGTCGACCAAACAATGTGTGCCGGCTCATGGGCCTAGAAAAATACTTCTTAAGCGGCATAATGTTGGACTCAAACTAGGGCCTCCTTGGGCTAACTATTAGATTTTTATAGGTCTACTGATGGACAGCCCATAGCTCGCTTTGCTTGCTAGCCATACGGTTTTCTTTGTGTCCCACATGGATTCTCAAAGCAAGTAAATCAGTAATTAGATTGGAGTCTGATTTGATTTCTATTTGTAATTCAAGTTACTTGGTAGGAATAGTTTGGTGGTTAATTGGAATACTAAATTAGTGTTCTCTTGGCATCCAAGGAAGTCTTATTTCCTATTTCCATCATTTTTCCTTAAGAAACTGAAGTTGATGTGCCTGATGATGATGATGATCCAAAGTAAGTCAAAGTAGCATTAAGGAACGATCCAAAGTTGAAGATGATGTGCCATATGAAACAACTTCAGAAGATTTTCCAGATCAAGCAATTGAAGATGGTGAACCTATAATGGAGCCTCATGTTGAACCACCATTCAAAATGGAAAAGGACAAAAATTAAGACAACCAAGGGTTTGGTGAGACTATAGCTTTGATTGTTGATCTATGTGCATTTGTTGCTCGATCATTAGAAGAGGAAACGATTGCGCATGAGATACAGTATAATGTAGAACAAGCTCTTCCTTCACATTAAAGGGGCTGATTATTTATTTTTCCCATCCAAAGTGTTTCACCAACTGCTAGTACAAAAAATTTGGGAAATTGACCATAAACTTATTGTTGCTGATTTCAAAAGTATGAACTCATCACCACCAAGTTCGAGATCAAGCAAGAAGAGTCTTTCTTCCATAAGTTCACCATCACCCTCTTTCCCACCAAGAGGAATGATCTCGGTGTAGAAGTATATGATTATGTATATGGGGGGTATTTTTGTACTTTTTCTATTTGTGAAACCTCACATATGTGTGGAAAAGTGATCGTGGGATCTCATCTTGCTGCAAGTGAGCCTCTCAAATCCATGTCCCCTCGTGTCTCCTTATGTGTTGATGCACCTGATGGTTGGTTTGCTACACTAGTGTGTTTCTATTGTAATTGTTCTCTATTTTCCCTCCTTTTTGTGATCAATGATTAAGTTTAGACATGTCTGAAGTTAACCAGACATCCAATTCAAAAGAGACTGAGATGGGTATACTTGGCAGTGCAGTAAATGAATCCCCCAACACTCTTATTACTACCGTTAGAGTGAATGGGACAATTTTTTTGGCTTTGTCTCAATCTGCAAAATTGTTAATCACCGAGAAAGGAAAATGAACTAATATAACTAGGGATCCGAAGATACTAGATTCTAAGGATCCCACGTTTGCTAAGTAGGAAGCTGAAAATGCCATGGTCATGTCTTGGCTCCTTTACTCCATGCAGCCAAGCATTTCAAACATTTATTCGTTCATGTCTACAGCTAAGACCATTTGGGATTCAGATACTAAAACCTATTCTAAGAGAGGTAACAAAGCCAGAATGTATGACTTACACAAGAGAGTTTCTCAGTTGAGATAGGGTTTTTAGCCTCTAGCATCGTATTATTCCACTCTTCGCAGTTTTTGGGAGGAGATTGATTACTATAAAACTTTCAAAGCACAATGCACTACCAATGCAGCCTTGTATACCCAAGAGTTAGAGGAAAAACAAATATTTGAGTTGTTGGCAAGTTTGAACTCTATGTATGAGCCTATTCAAGTAAATATCCTTACAAAGGACCCACTTCCCCATTTGGATGAGGTGTTCTCATATCTATCTCAAGAAAATGATTGTTGCATCCTTATGACTCAACCTTCACAACCAGTTGTTGATCGATCTACTTTGGTTTCCTCCTCTCAATGTGGAGGGTGTGGATCATTCCGAGGTCATGGTCATGGTGTAACTACACCTAAAGATAGAGATAAGTTGAGATGTGAGCATTGTGGTCGAGTTCGGCATACCAAAGAAAACTGTTGGGATCTTCATGGTCGTCCCACACAGGAGTTCCGGAGCAGACAACAATGTGGTAGGGGTGTTTCTCGCCCACAGGGTCATTCAAGTACCCATTTTGTTACTTTTTCAATAGAGCCAATAGCCTCTTCTCCTTCAGTGGATAATCTGTGTAGGCATATAGTCATATGCTTGTACATAGTAGTGAGGGTATAATGAGAAGTAGGTGGTATACTTGTAAATACCCTTCATTATTCATGTATTTGTATATTTAATAAATACTTAATAAGAGTGTATGGGAGAGGTTATCTCTCCATACGTATTCCCCCAAAATTCTTCTTCTTTTACTTCTTTTACTTCCTCTCTTTTTACTTCTTCTTCTCTTTCTCACAAACCCTAACCTAATACCATACTCTAAGTTGGTATCAGAGCCAGGAGACGAAGCAAGGAGTTGCAGGTTACCGGCTGACATCATCAGGTCGTACAGATGACGTCACCATCCGTATGGACCCAATAGGTCAGTGATGAAAACCCTTGTTTTCGGTAAATCAAAATGTTTGTTGCCTAAATATATGATTTGTGTTGAAGATTGAGTGCATTTTATATTTTTTTGAGAATGTTTTAGTGATTTTCAAAAATGGGGGTTTTACCGCCCAAATCTGAGTATTTTGCTCGATTTGCTCAACTCAGAGTGTTTCTTTTTGATTCCTTGAAAAGAATGGGTCATTTTTTCACTAGGAATCTATGGGATCAAGTCTCATATTCTTTCGTTAAGATTTGAGGAAGTTCTTGCGTTTTTTTGAAGCTGTTGTTCGTGTTTCCATAACGTGATTTAGGTCTTCCCTCTCTTAGTTTGTATGAGATGCGTGGATAGCATATACAGCCCTATCTATCATAGTTGATGGATGCTTGTGCCTGCTCATTAGAGTCGGTATGCCTCTATGTGCATAGAAATGTCGTCTGTGTGCTAAGAACTTGTGCAAGTCCTAGCCATTACAAGTACTCTACAGTACCGTGAAATGGACTGTATGTTTATTCAGCAAGTTTGCAGAGCTTGTTTTGCTTTAAGTGGTGTGTTGGTGTGTGTTTTGTGCCTAGTAGTATTGGGATTTAATTACTATGTCAGAAATCAGTGAGACTGCTGCTACACAGCCTCAAACGATATTTACATCAACATCTCAAGACATGGGAACAATTGTTCATGATTCAACTAGTGTTCAAATCGCTACTGTGAAGTTAAATGGCATTAACTATCTTGCTTAGGCCCAATCTACCAAGTGGTCCATCATTGGAAGAGGCAAATGGGGGTATATATCTGGTGAAACCAATGCGCCCAATGCGGCTAATCCAGCTTATCAGAAGTGGAAAGTTGAAGATGCCTTGGTTGTCTCTTGGTTGTTTCACTCTATGCAGCCCAATATCAGTAATACCTATTTCTTTCTTCAGTCTTCTAAGGAAATTTGGGATGCCTTAGAGAAGACCTACTCGGAAGTTGGTCATCTTGCTCGAGTTTATGAGCTACGTCAAAAGGTTTGGCAGCAAAGGTAGGAGGAACAATCAATCTCAGCATATTATACTACTCTTTGCCGTATTTGGCAAGAGATTGATTACTATGAGGCACTTCCAGCTCTTTGTCCCGCAGATGCAGTACCTTTCGTCAGTCCATTGAGAAGAATCGAGTATTTGAATTTCTAGTTGGTCTCAACCAAGAGTTTGAGCAAGTCAAAAGTTAGCTTCTGGGGCGTGAGATCCTACCCTCGTTGTTTAAGGTTTATTCTTACCTCTATAGGGAGGAGAGGCATATGCAAGCTATGGCCCCTTTTGCTCCTTCCATTGAGCAGTCAACTCTTGCCTCTGTCTCTCACTGTGGAGGGAGACGAGGTGGTAACCGTGGTAGATGCTGCGGTCAGTTCATTAGCTCCGAGGATAAAGACAAACTCTGGTATGATCATTGCGGTCATTCTCATCACTCCAAAGACACTTGTTGGGACTTACATAGAAAGCCTTAGCATTGAGCTTTTTCGAGTGGCATAGGAGGTGACAGATCTAGTGGTCACTCTGGTACATATGTTGTGACTCCTTCAAAGACTCAGCCTGCAATTCCTTAGTCTGTGCCAACTGATCCACCTTTCAGTACCATATTCAGTAAAGGTGAAATGGAGACCATCCAACGGTTTATGGCATAGTTAGATTCCTCCTCTGAGGCTACCTCCACATCTTCAGTGGCATTTGTAGGTACACCAGCCTCAGCATTCAATGCCTCTGAGTCTACTCCTGGACATCCTTAGATTATTGACTTAGGGGCGTCTCACCACATGACTAGTATGTCTAGTCTTTTTTCTACCTACCGTGTTTGTTCTGGTCATGACAAGGTTCGTATCGTTGATGGTTCATTGTCATTTATTGTTGGCACTAGAGATATTTCTCTTACTTCATGTCTCTTTCATCTATCTTTCATGTTTCCAATTTCAAGCTTAATCTTGTTTATGTTAGTCACTTTAAAAAGTCCATAAACTGTAGCATCACTTTTATTCCTTCTCATTGTGCCTTTCAAGACCTAGCGACAAAGCAGATGATTGGTAAAGGACATGAGGATCAAGGACTCTACTTGATGGATGACTGCTTGCACGTTGCTTTTCCTACCAGACAGATTTGTTCTTTTGTTAGTGTTGCCTCTGCAAATGCTCAGTTGTTACAATGGCACTGTCATTTAGGCCACATTTCTTTTTCTTTATCGCGTCATTTGTTTCTTGCTTTATGTTCTATTGTTTCCGCTTTAGACTTTTATTGTGAAACATGTGAATTTGCAAAACATTGTTGATCTTCCTACCTTGTTAGTTCGAGTAGATGTCCATCTCTTTTTGAAATTGTGCATTCTGATGTTTGGGGGCTTGCCCATGTTACTTCTTTATTTGGTTTTCATTACTTTGTGACTTTTATTGATGACTTCTCTCGTGGCATATAGGTATATTTACTGAAATCAAAACAAGATGTTTTCTCTGTTTTTCAATAGTTTCACATAATGATTGATACACAGTTTAATACCAAAGTTAAAATCCTTTGTACTGATAATGGGGGGGTAGTACACTTCTCATACATTCTCTGCTTATCTCTCTCATCATGGTATTCTTCACCAAACCACCTATCCAAGTATACCTGAACAAAATGGAGTGGCTGAAAAGAAGAATTGTCATTTGTTAGAGATCACTAGTGCCTTGTTATTTCATATGCAGGTACCTAAGGTTTTCTGGGCAGATGCTCTTCAGGATGCTGTATATTTGATGCATCGCATGCCTTCTCACGTCCTTGGTTTTAAAGCTCCCAAGGATTTACTTCCTGGATCTTTTGTTTCCTCTCTTCCCCCCAAAGTTTTTGGCTGTGTATGCTATGTTCACATTCTTAAGTCTCAGCAATCCAAGTTGGATCCTAAAGCTCTCAAGTATATCTTTCTTGGTTATGCCCTTAGTCAAAAAGGGTATAAGTGTTATCATCCTCCCACGAGATGCCGTCTTGTTTCTATGGATGTCACGTTCTATGAATCCATTCTTTTTTTTTCAGTGCAGCCTCATCTTCAGGGGGAGAGTACTAGCAATGAAGATGAGCAGTCTCTCCCTCTGCCGGTTTTGGTTCTTCCATATTTTTTTTATCATGTTGGTGGTGGTCGTAGCCAGGGGGAGGAGGTATTAGATGCAGCTCCTAAGGAGGACTTCTCGCAAGTGTATTTGAGAAAGAAGAAGGTTCCAGTCCATGATTCTCATGTCCCTCTCCCAGATCAGTCCTCTTCAGGTGATGATTCTAACCTTCCAATTGCACTTCGTAAAGGAACTAGATCTTGTACTCAGCATCCCATTGCCTAGTACGTGTGCTATGATACTTTGTCTCTTTCCTTTAGGGTCTTTACCATTTCATTATCCTCTGTTTCTATTCCTACTAGTATATCACAGGCTTTCCCAGCCACAGTGGAGAGCAGCAATGGAAGAGAAAATGAAGACCCTTGAAAAAAACCGGACTTGGAATATAGTTGATTTACCTAGAAGAAAGGAACTAGTGGGATGTAGATGGGTTTTCTCAGTGAAGCTTCATCTTGATGGTACTGTAGAGGTACAAGGCTAGACTAGTGGCCAAAGGATATACTCAGACGTATGGTATAGATTACTAGGAGACCTTTACTCCAGTAGCAAAGATGAATTTTATCAGTCTTAATTTCAGTTGCTGCAAATCAAGGGTGGCCGCTTGTTTAGTTAGATGTGAAGAATGTCTTTCTTCATGACGATTTGGAAGAGAAGGTATATAAGCATCCTCCACCAGGTTTTTAGCTTGCGTCTGGAAAGAGGAAGGTTTGTTGTCTTCAAAAGGCCTAGTATGGCCTAAAGTAATCTCCAAGAGCTTGGTTCGAGAGATTCAGAGGAGCCATGCTCAAGTTTGGTTATGCTCAGTGTCAAGCGGACCACACTCTCTTTGTTAAGCACAGTAATGGAAAGACAACTGCCCTTATTGTGTATGTGGATGATATAGTAATGACTGAGAATGATCCAGTAGAGATTTCCAGCCTGAAACTCTTCTTTGAGGAGTTTGAAATTAAGGATCTTGGTTCATTACGTTATTTGCTTAGCATAGAGGTTGCACGCTCCAAGAAGGATATGTTTCTATCTCAGCGAAAGTATGTGTTAGATCTTTTGCAAGAAACAGGTCTACTAGGTTGTAGACCGTGTGAGACTCTAATAGAGCCAAACCATTATCTTTATGAAGATGTAGGTGAGCAACTTATTGATGTCGATCGATATCAACGATTGGTGGGCCGCTTCATTTATTTTTCTCTAACTAGTTCAGACATCTCCTATGTTGTTGGAGTTGTTAGTTAGTTTATGCATGCCCCCATGACTAAACATCTTGAAGCTATCAACCGTGTAGTTCATTACTTGAAGAAATATCCAAGCATGGAACTGTTGTATGCCAGGCATGGTAATCTCAAGGTTGAAGCATTCATAGATGTAGATTGGGCTGGCTCAGTGATAGACAAACGATCTACCTTCAGCTATTGTACTTTTGTGGGAGGTAACCTTGTCACCTAACGAAGCAAGAAACAGCCAGTAGTGGCATGATCCAATGCGGAAGCTGAATTTAGGTCTATGGCTCATGGTATATGTGAGCTTCTATGGCTTCATGGTCTTTTACGGGAACTATGCTTTGTTCTCCATGATCCAATGAATTTGTATTGCGACAACAAGGCAGTAATAAGTAATGCATATAATCCAGTTCAACATGACTGCACGAAGCATATAGAGGTTAACCGTCATTTTATCAAGGAAAAAATTTAGTCGGGATAGATTTGTATGCCATTTGTCAAGATGGAAGACCAACTTGTAGATTTTTTTACCAAAGGGTTCAATGGACCCCCATTCTCTAGAATCATTAGCAAGATTGGTATGCACAATATATGCATACCAGCTTGAGGGGGAGTGTAAGCGTATAGTCGTATACTTGTACATAGCAGTGAGGGTATAATGGGAAGTAGGTGGTATACTTGTAAATCCCTTTCATTATACATGTATTTGTATCCTTGAGAAATACTTAATAAGAGTGTATGGTAGAGGTAATCTTTCTATACGTATTCCCCCAAAATTCTTCTTCTCCTTTTACTTTTTCCTCTTCTCTTTCTCATAAACCCTAACCTAATACCATACTCCAAGTAAGCTTCTCTACGGAATAGATTGAAGCTATATGCCACTTCATGGCCAGTCTGGAGTCCTCCTCTTCTGCTCCTACTTCATCCTTTGCACAGTCAGGTACTTCAGCATTTGCCTTCAGTGCTTCTATCACCACTTCACCTCACTCTTGGATCATTGATTTAAGAGCTTCTAATCATATGACTCGTATTTCTTCATTTTTCTCTACTTATTTTATTTGTTTTGGGAATGATGAGTTCAAAATCATATACGGATCTTATTATTCTGATAAGGGGTCCATTACGTCACTCCTACCTTACCACTCTGCTTTGTTCTTCTTATTCCAAATTTTACTCTAAATTTTTTATTTGTTAGCCATCTAACCAAATTATTAAACTATTATGTAACTTTCTTTCTTACCCATTGTGTGTTCCAGGATTTGAAGACGAGGATGACAATTGGTAAAGGACATGAGGAGGATGGACTATATGTTTTGGATGACATACCTCACATTGCTTCTTCTGTTCATCAATTTTCAGCTCCCCAAATAAATGACAACCCACCTTACACATCTTCTTTGCTTTAGTGGCATCAGCATTTAGGCCATCCATCTTTTACTTTACTTCAACATTTGTTTCCACATTTATATCATAAGTTTATTATTTTACAGTGTAACTCTTGCGAATATGCAAAATACTATCGTAGTTGATAGTTTGTATCCAATAAGCATGAATAAAAGTAGTTATTCATTTGAAATTGTGCATTTTGATGTGTGAAGACCAACCCCAGTTGTTCCACTTTCTGGTTTTCACTACTTTGTAACTTTTGTGAATGACTTTTCTCGTACATGGGTATTACTATTGAATTCTAAGAATGATGTATTCTCTATGTTTGTTTCATTTCATAAAATGGTTGAAACTCAATTTGACAAGAAAATTAAAGTTCTACGCAATGATAATGGTGGTGCGTACTTGTCTTCATCTTTTGTTTCCTACTTAGATAATTATGGTATTGTTCATCAAACCACCTTCCCTAGTACTTTAAAACAAAATGGGGTTTCTAAACGCAAAAATAAGCATCTTTTGAAAATAACCATCTTCCCACTCGTGTCTTAGGATACAAAAATCCTTTAGAGGTTCTTTGATGCGGTGGCATTAACATGGCTTGAGAAGTTCTAACCTTCGTGGAAGCCCAAGATCAAGAACAAAGGATGCAAGAAGACGATATAGTGTTGTTCACAAGATTTTTCCTTTATTTTTCTATTTTAGGAATTATTTTAGTTGTTTTCTTGTTATTTTAGGAAGGTTTTAGTAATGGGATTGATGTAATAAAGTCATATAAGCCATGGGGAGAGTTAAAATTAATTTAGAATAGTTTAGGACTGTTTTTATGATTTTTTCAGATTGTTTTTTCTAGGTTATTTTGGCTTGACCTACATGAGAGGGGTATTTTTGTCCAATTCTGAATTTTTTATTATAAATAAGTCACAAAGATCTTATGTACAGTTGGTTGAAGAAAATTTATGAATTAAAGTTGGTTTTTGAAGCCCAAGGTTTGGCCACATCTCTACTAACCTTCTTATTGCTGTTAGGAAAGGTGTTCGGTCATGCATTAAGTATCCCATTGCCAATTATGTTTCTTTTAGTTCATTGTCTCCTTCATTTCGTTCTTTTTCGATTGTCTTGTCTTTTATTTCTATAACTCACAGTGTATTAGAAGCTCTGTCTCAATCCCAGTGGAAGGCAACTATAGAAGAGGAGATCCGTGTTCTAGAAAAAAATCATACATGGGACATTATGACTCCTCCCAAAGGAAAATTTGCAGTTGGTTGCAGGTGGGTATACATAGTCAAATTGAAGCCTGATATAAGGTGAGGATTGTTTCCAAAGGGTACACTCAGACTTATGGCATTGATTATCAAGAAACATTTGCTCCAGTTGCAAAGATGAATTTTATTCGGGACCTCTTAGCTTTAGCAACTAACCAGAATTGGCCCATTCTCTAACTTGATGTCAAGAATGCATTCCTACATGGAGATCTTAAGGAAGAAGTGTATTAAGTTACCTTCAAGCTTTCAAATTTCATCAAGAACATATAAAATTTGTAAATTAAAAAAAGGCTCTTTATAGATTGAAACAATCATCTCGGACTTGATTTGAGGTTCAGTACAGTAATGGTACGGCTTTGATATATCCAATGTCAATCTGATCATACCTTGTTTGTGAAGAGAAGGGGGAGTTAGTTAGATTATAGCTCTTATTGTCTATGTTGATGATATTGTGGTTACTAGAAATGATGTTGCTAAAATAAAATATCTGAAGTCTCAGTTGGCACAGGAATTTAAGATTAAGGACTTGGGGTAGTTAAAGTATTTTCTTGGAATTGAAGTTGCTCGATCTAAAAAGGGTATCTTCATTTCTCAAAGAAAATATACCTTAGATCTTCTTAGTGAAACTAGTATACTGGGGTATAAACCTATTACTACTCCTAAAGATCCTAGCCAAAAACTGCATGATTCTGATGGTATGAGACTTATTCATGCCAATAGATACAAAAGATTGGTAGGACATCTGATTTATCTCTCATTAACATGTGCCGACATTTCCTTTGCTGTGAGCGTAGTGAGTCAATTTATGGATGCTCCTACAATGGTCCATGTGGAGGTTGTATACAAGATACTGAATATCTGAAGGTGATCCAGGAAAAGGTCTAGTGTTTACAAAAGATATAGTATTCATGTGGAAGCATACACAAATGCATATTAGGTTGGTCCTGTGTCAAATAAAAGATCCACTTCTGGCTATTATATCTTTGTGGGAGGAAATCTGGTCACTTGGAGAAGCAAGAAACAATGTGTTGTAACTCGCTCAAGTGCAAAGGATGAATATAGACCCATGGCTCATAGAGTCTGTGAATTACTTTGGCTAAAGTTATTACTTTCTGAGTTAGGTTTTCCAGTAAAGAGTGCTATGAACTTAATATTGTGATAACTAGGCCAATATTAGCATTGCTCATAATCCAGTGCAACATAATCAGACCAAGCACATTGAAGTTGATTGTCATTTCATCAAAGAAAAGCTATTGTCAGGCCAGATTTGTCTTCCCTTTGTCAAGACCAGTGAACAGTTAGCAAATCTGTTTACAAAAGGATTGCATCCTACTACTTTTTAATTTTTAGTATCCAAGCTTGGTATGTGCTCTATTTACATACCAGCTTGAGGGGGAGTGTAGAAGTATATGATTATGTATATAGGGGGTATTTGTGTACTTTTTCTATTTGGGTGTATGCTGCCCTATAGACAAGAGATGTACTGAATTATTTATAAATATATATTATATATGATGTGTAGAATACCTAACACACACAAACGATTCTCCCCAAGTTTCTCCTTCTCTCTCTTTCTCTTCTTTTCTCTCTTCTTCTTCCTTGACATAAATCTACAATACTAGTTCCAACTCTAGAAGCATCCATGAGCAACAAAAGAAATTAAACAATCATAAATGATCATGTGGGATCCACCTAGAGTTCTGTTTTTTAGGTTTATTAGTTTATATTTATTTAGCGTTATAATCCAGTAACTTGCTTTTAGCCCTGATTTTCTAAAGTCTAAATTTTCCCTTTTTGCTAGGTTTTGGAATCATTAGAAAGGTTATTTAGTCACCTTCTAAGCAAGACCAAGATTTTGCAAACCCGGTGTGATTTGGGAAAGTTATGATGAAATTACTAAAGGACTATGAGTATGTGATGAAAATAGAGTTTCTAGTAAGTTTAAGTTGATATGTTTTTATGAAATCTTAGCAATAGGTTTATTTAGTTTTCATTTGGATAAGTCTTCGATTTATGATTATGAGTAAGTAGTACTTTGAAATCTAAAGCATGTATTGTTAGTGAACTTAGGAGTTTCTAAATTATGTCTTAAGTTTAATTGCTAATATCAATCACAACGTAATCTACTTAAAGCCCCAATCCCCTTCCAAACATATGAAGAGTCTTTTGCATTGAATTGAGTTAAAAGCTAGGCTTTTACTGTAAGACCCTGCACTTGAATTACATACACTACAATTTAAGTGCATATGTAAGGAGTTGTAAACTTGGCCAACTTTAAAGACAAATATGTACAAATTTAAAAAAATTAGTGAACAAGCTATATATCATTAGAAAGGTCTTGAAATCTACTTTTCAATGCCAAGTGAATAAAACTAAAGGAAGTTATGATCGTTTTACCATACGGTGTCTGTATTGACAGGCCAACATAATTAAAGTAACTTTAGAGTTAAACCTATAACAATTCTACATGAATTATGTAGCAAATTATATAACATTGGAAAGATCTTAAAATCTTCTTTCAAACACAACAAATAGAGTAAATTAGAGTTTTCTAAAGAAAGTTATGAGTATTTTAGTCGAAATGGGTCAAATCTAGAAAATCTGACGGAAGAATCTGATCCAACTCGAATGGATCCAAACTTAGCGGATTGGTCCGATACTTGGCAGATAGATCTGACAACGTAGTGTTCTACAAAAAAAGTCCCAAAACATGTCTGATCAATCCGGCATCCCTTTGTATCGATCCGATTGCGCAAGAAACAAATTTTTGAGTTTAGAAACTTCTAATTTTGATCGAGTAAGGGTTCTACTTCACCTAGAACTTTTATGGGATCTATATAAGTGTTAGATCTTGACTCAATTCGATATAGAAACCTTAAGAACAAAGCAAGGACAAAAAGGAAGAGAGAAAGCAAGGATTTGAAGG
>JAOXJP010288262.1:0-18997 GCA_025762735.1 Platanus orientalis | reverse complement strand
TAATTTTAAAATAATTAGTATATTATATATAATAAATATATATTATATATGTAAAAGTGCGGGCCTCGGGCCGGGCCGAGGTAAGCCCAAGCCCGGCCCTCAATAAAAGTGCGGGCCTTGGGCCATCACCGGGCCTAGCTCGGGTCGGACTTTTTCAGGCCAATTTGAGGGTCGGGCTAGGGTCAGGCTCGAACCGGACCGGCCCATGCCCACCTGTAGCTATACAAGGTCCGATTCCAGCCGCATGGCTTTCTAATGCTAACAAGGAGAGTAGTAAACCCTAAGACATTTTAGTTAAAATGAGTTTTCCTTCGCTATTGTGTAAGACCACCAAAACCAGTTCTACGGGACAAAACAGGCGTGGCTCCATCAAAATTGATCTTCACCTCATCACCCTTAGGAGGGCTCCATCTATCCATAACTTAAAGCGTGGGCCTACACAAGGGGAAAACATTCGAAGCAGTTCTTTCATTTAAGCACCTATACATGGAAAAGACAATTTTATCAATATTCGAAGGAGTATTCTCAGAAGTCATTTCTAGCTATCCAAATTTGCCAACATATAGAGAATCTTTCTTGATCTACTCACTGAAAGGAATTTAGGGTTCATAGTAACTCTAAGGGAAAAAGTAGACATGAACTAAGATTATATCAATAGAGGGGCACTTGATAAGACAATGAAAAGAGTTTCTTTCTGCGATTGACAGCACGGAGATAATGGGTCAACATTCTCATTTCTCTTACAAAGATTGGCCCTCATCGGCGTCATTGCAAACTCTCCAAGCAAAGTGTATAAATTTAGGAAGGAGATTAGGATAGCAATCTAAGAAGCAGATTTAACACTGAAGTGACCCCTTTTATAGAAGTGCCAAATTAAATGATCACCCCCTAGGCCATCCAATAGAAATTTGAAATATATTCTCCCTAATATCCGGAGGCACATCTAGGAGGATAGCATTAAAATTCCAACACATTTGATTTCTATGAATAATATCCGCCACTCTTTTAACCGGATGATGAAAAGAAGGGGGTTAGAAAATTTAAAGCCTTCAATATCTGGAATCCAAGGATGAGACAGAAACTAACATTTTCTCCTGTACAAATGTTCTAGAGGACCCCTCTAATTAATAATAGATCCCTACTTTAAACAATACGTCTCCAGGCCCCCATCCATTATTTCTAAGCTTAGAATTAAATTTTTTTTTGGTGTAATACAATGATTTTTGCTATTTAACCCATAAATCATCAGGATTTTTGATAATTTTCTAGGCACTTTTGGCTAGAAGAGTAGGATTAAAAGTGTACAAATCCCTTAAGCCAAGTCCACATCCTTTTTTGGTCATTGCAACTTATCTCAATTTATTTAATTAATCTTTCTATTATCATCCCCATTACCCCAAAAGAATCTCCTTTGAAAATAGTTAATGGAAGTACATATTTTCTTTGAAATGAGAAAACAAGACATGACAGACGAAGGGATTGCAATAATCGCAAATTTAAGAACTTCCTATCATGTACCTCTTACTTTATGAGAAGCTTTCACTTCAATGGAGGAGAGGAGAGAAGATTTCTATCTTCCAATGAAGGATGGAAGACCCAAATAATTGTTAGGACTTTGAATTTGCTTAATATTGAATGCTTTTTTGATGGTCCTCACAATACTTCTAGGAGTATGAGAACTAAAGATTAATTCAGACTTATCACAGTTTAATGGTTTGTCTAAGGCTTTTGCTAAACTTCTGTGGGTGACTGATCATATTCACTTCATATTAGCCTCAGCAAAGATGTATCAATCATTCTCAAAGCGCATGTTAAAAATAGAAGGGCAAGATGGTTTGATTTTAATTTCAGTGAAACTTTGCTTCATTTTCTTAGCAGTAATAAAAGTTGAAAGGCCTTTAGTATACAATAGGAAGAGGAAAGGAGAAATTAGGTCTCCTTGTCTTAGGCCCCTAGAAGGAGTCACCACTTTTCTAGGAGAATCATTGATCAAAACTCTATTGCCCAGTTTGGTTGCCTTGAATTGTATAGAAAAGAAAAGAAAAAAAAGAACATAAAAAAAAATCCCACAAGAAAAGGAAAGAAAATAATCAAGAGATATACATGACAAAACCAACTTTTCATAGCAATTAGATCACTTAAAATGATTTCTTGAGAAAATTTTGTCATAAAAAAACCTTTTTCATGGCAACTAGACTGGGCCTATGAGAAATAGATTGCATACATTTCATGATCCGATTTTACCATTTAACATGGAAGCCTATTTTGAACATCATACTAATGATCATGTTTCATTTAACCCAATCGTAAGCCTTGCGCATATTGATCTTAAGAATCATAAAGTGCAGTCCAGATTTGCCTTAAAAAAAAAAAAAAAAAGGAAATTGAACATTTCATGGACAATTAAGATATTATTTGTGATTTGCCTTCCTTTGACAAAAGACATTTTGATTGGGAAAAATAAGTTTAAAGAAGACCACCTAAGTCTATTAGCTATAGATTTAGAAATAATCTTATATATTACATTACAAAAACCTATGAGACAGAATTGGGTGATCACTTCTAGATTTTTTATTTCCTCTTAGGGATCAGAGAGAAAAAGGTTTCATTGATTTGATTAAGGAGAACATTTTTATTAAAAGAATTTAAGAACAACATCAACCACTTGATTGTCGAGGATGTCCTAATATTCTTGGAAAAACTCAGCAAGGAATCCATCAAGGCCCGAACCTTGAATTTTCAGATTTCAAAGGCCGCCTTCTTGATTTCATCTTGGGAGAAAGGCAAGTCCAGGGACATTTTAACACTCTCAAAAAGAGTAAGATAACATTGATCCACAATTCTCTTAATTTGTTTAAGAGAGGAAGCTTGAGACTAATATAAATTACCAAATAAATGAGATGCAATAGAGGGAATTTTCTTCTAGTCCTTAATCCACTCCCCTCAATTTTCAAAGAAGAAATTATATTTATACTGTCTACAAAACATGGAAAGATGGAAGAATAATATTTCCCCCCATTTGAGCTAATTAATTATGGATTTTTGAATATAAAATATATCTTCTTTTCAAAGGAAATCATTGAAGGAGTTTTCAACCTTAATCAAATCTTGAAGATTGAAATCATTGAAATTTTTATTTCCAAGAACACTATGGGCCTCTTTTTGGATAGAGATTTGGTTAGAAAGCTTGCCGAACACTTTCCTATTCCATCTTCTAAACATGGGTGAAAGATTGAAGAGACTCCTTTTATCTCTATTGATTTTTTCATAATATTTTTCAAATTTTCACCATTTTTTTAAAGCACTTCTTAGCATTGTAGGTGTTCAATTCACATCCATTCAAATCTAAAAGGAAGAGAACGATATTTGCATAAATAAAATTTACCATTTAATTAGGTAACCAAAATATTGGTTACCTAATTGAACATAATTTATTCCCAATATTTTGGTTACCTAATTAAATGGTGGCAAGTAAACTTCATTTATGCAAATATTGTCTTGCCACCATTAGCTTGTTGCACGAGCTCACCTCAATTGAATTGAACTCAAAGAAAGGTAATCCTTTTTTTGTTGTTTTCCCCCCCTTCTTTCCCTACTAGATTAAAGGTATAAAAGTTCTAAATTCTTTTTCCTTACTGGATCAGAAGAATTACTCAAAAGCCCACCTTAATAAGTTGAAAACATAGTCTGGTTTGGAAGAACATCTTCTCTTCCCTCTTCTCCATTGTTGAGGTCATTAAATGCTTTTGTGTTTGGTTTTTTGTGAATATATATATATATATAAAGATTAAAGAATAGATGACCTAAAGCAAAACTTATAGAACTTAGCAAACCACGAAATTGGAGTTATAGGGAAGAAAAGAAAACAAAGAACGATAAAACAAGAAGAAAAAGAAGAAATGAAATCTAGTCCAGCAATACAAAGAATAAAGAAGAAAGAAAAATGAAAAGAAAAGAATTTTCCAGTTGCCTAAGAAAGGAATCCCTACCTAGGTTTTGACCCACTCGTTACTACTTCCCTTTTACGATTCAAAAAGATATATGTATTAAAAGTAAATAAATAATAACAGTCTCAAATTATATATGTAAAGAATAAAAATGAAAGAATAAGAAAAACAAGCTTATCAGGGTTTTGGAGTAGTTTGCGATCGGACATGGAAAAAAAGAATTTGAAAGTCATAAAACTTTGATCCAATAGAGAAAGAAGTGAAAATAAGAGGAAGGAATGGATTGACTTCAACAGAAACAAGAAAAATGAAAAATAAAATAAAATGATTATTTTAGATATCGTTAAATCAACTTAAGTGAAATTTATTGTTCAACTAGGTAACCAAAATATTTGGGAATAATTAAGTTTTCCACATGTCCTGTTTTAATTGGAGGTTTCAGCAAGTTGCTGAAATCCCAATTTCAGCAAATCCGGACTCATGATAGAACCATGAGATTGAATACTTTCCACTTCAGCATTAATGGAAAATAACAATCTCCACTCATAATTAATGATAGCCTCATGCAACCTTTCCTTAATATGTCTATTTCCCTACTGGTTATTAATCCAAGTAAAGGTTGGATCCCAATGCCCTAAATAAAAAAAAAGATTACATTTCAGCAAAATGGACTTAGCATTACGAAGACCAAAAGGGAGAATTTAAGATCCACCAACTAAGTTTTCTTTATGCCAAATGCAATTCTAATTACCGATTATTAACAGGAGCTCTTTAATTGGCAATCTGTGCACTTTGATAAGGAGATCAATTTTAAGTAACGAAGGTCTCAATCCATTGACAATCCTAGCTACCAGTTTATAATACAAAATTGCATAAACTAATGAGGCAAAAATGGTTAGAAGACCCAAGGTCTTTAAATGTTTAGAATTAGTATAATAAAGGTTATGTTCATGTTTCTTTACCTTTTTCTCAAGTGGAAAAAGGCCAAAATGGCATTACCACACTACTATCTGTCACAAACGGAATTTTTTCGAAAGACGAGAAAATCCTCATGGGATCCGCACCCTTCCCCCCTTTGAGAGGGCACACCCTGCACCCAGTGCAGGAGATCCTAGAAGATTAGCCCCCTCAGGACTTGGTGCATCCCCTTAACGTACACCTAAGGTGTTCTTGACCTACTAGCTGCAGGCTGCGAGTAAGGGGGCTGTGTGTGGTGTAAGGAACGGCAGGAGAACAGGTGTTTGAGATTGACGGCTCCCTTTCCCATGATCCCATGATCAGCGGGAAAACTAACTTCCTGGTAGGCGCAAAATTCCACTTTCTAACGTCCCCGGGAATGGTACTTTCCCAATACTTTCCTAAAAGACTGAAGAGTGGGAAGGATCCAAAAAGCCAACTTTGGTGGACGCACTATCCAGTTTTGTATGGTGTATACACGAGGAGAGAGAATCCCAGAAGCCCGCAGCCACGCAGCAAAATATTAAAAACAATTCACATTCGCCTCTTTTTTGAGTACTTAAACGGGAATAGTTGCAGGTGTTTTAAGTAATGGCAACATCTTGATATGATAAGGGTTAGGACCGCTTGGACGACTTAGTCATATGCCTTGTGTTCAAAGGATCTTAATCCAGAATTAGATGGGTTCCACATCAGAGATCGATTAGGTGGAAAAATAGCTCCAACAGTGATTGCAATTTGCAACAATGTAATTTTTTTTTTTAACTACTGGAAAAAAAAAGATAGCATGGATTAGATGGTTTAAAATAATCTGATCATGATGATTCTAAGCACCTGCCATTACCCAAGATGCTTGTGTAAGTATGATGCACTTCTGTTGTTAGATTTCCTGTGACTTGAACTCATGATATGGTGTGGTTCTGATACCAATTGTTATCAACCTAACTAATATGCCCAATACTCTAGTAGAACTGATAAAAAGTATTATACTTGGGCCTTTTCAACTTTTGGGATGGTAACAAATTCCTTTAACAACCATCCCATTGAACTCTTAAACCTTGAGATGGGTTTCCTCTGATTCACCCCAAAACCGGACCTAAGGTCACCGATAGACAGACAAACCTACGACATTGTCGTTAACCAAATGAGACTGTCCTAAGTTAACCCCAGCCTCCCCCCAACCACCAAAAAGTAAAAAAGGAACTGTCGGGCCCTCTTCATCGGTGTTTTTTGTTTTAATTGCTAAATGGTGACTTCAATTTCATTGGTCTCCTCCATGCGCAATGAACATTGCGCAAAGCCACCGTAGCGTAAGCACTACGTCCTCGTGCAAACGAAGAAGGAGAATTTTTTTTTCTTTCTTTCTTTTGCTTTTTTGATTTTTCTTCTTAGATGGGGTGCCTCTAGAGACAAAAATTCCTTCCACGTGCACGACCCGCTCTCCAAAAGTCCCCTCGGGCAGCTTCCTTGTACCCGGATGGTTCTCTGTGGGCAACTTTTCAAATTCCAAAAGCCTCTCTTCCTCCTCCACGAACTATCTTGGAAACGGACCTCATATCTAATTTATGCTTCTATTTATTTGAGAGGACATTGAGAGAGAGAGAGAGAGAGAGGAGGAGATCAACAGATTAGAGCTAGAAGAGCTTAAAGAAAGGGGGTTCCAAATGGGTCGTTATAATGCGGAGTTACGGTGCAAAAAGCACCCATTGCACACTCAATCACCAGGTGTTTGCTCCTTTTGCCTCAAAGAGAGGCTCACTCAGCTCTCTGCTGCTTCCCATAATACAACAACAACAACTGCATCTTCCTCTTCCTCTTCTTCTCTCTCTTCTTCTCCTTATTCCTCTGCTTCCTCTTCTTACCCTTCTCCCCTTCATCACCGCTTCGCTTGGGAGCCAAAAGGTCGGGTCTCTTTCTTTACAAGTGGCAATGGTGGGTTTCAGAGGAGCCGATCGGTGTTGCCGTTTGCTCCTCGAAAGAGAGTCCCTGACGCTTTGGATGGGAGGAAGAGAGGTGGCTTTTGGTCAAAGCTACTTCGTTCAACTACCAAGAGGACGAAGCAGGTGTTGATGCACTCGAGGACGATGAGAGATAACAGGGTTTATTAATGAATCTCTTTCTTCTTTTTTTCTCTAAGAAATACGAATATATATACCATAGTTCGCCTTGTTGGGGAAAAGAAGAACGACATGTCTTTTGGTGTATAGCTTTCTTTATTAACCTTTCTGTGGGAACTGAAAGGGTTTTCACGTTATAATGAAATGCTTTAATTCTTCTCTCTTTTATCTTATCTTTTGTGAGTTGGGTTACATGAGATTATTATGAATATTACAGAGGCTGCCGATGATCAAATCTGCAGAAGAATAGCTGGTTACATATAGATCCCAAAAAGAAAAAAGAAAAATCATCTGGCTTCAAACTCAACCAATTTGATGATTGAAACAGTCAAATTAGTTGGCTTTAATTCGTGTGCGTTGATTGACCATGGAGTTGTCGTGGTGCGTCTTGCAGACGCCATTAGAACGCTACAGTTCTCTTTAGAGAACCAACGTGATGGAATAGAGAACCCAAATTTAACATTGTATTAAATCACATGATGTGCTCTTGCACGTTTCATTTAGGGTTCAGCTTCAGCTTCACGGTTATGATTTCGGCTAGGGTTGACAAATCTTTGACCTGAAACCCAGCCTTTCTTTTTACCACTGGTTTCTGATCCGGTTTAATCTGGGTCTGTTTGGTTTTCCATTCAACCCATTTGCTTAGGTTTTGAGTTGGCATTCGATTCGATCCAATCAGCCGTTAAACGTATAGGGATTGCTCATCATAGTTATTGTTGATTACCAAGAAACTTGGATGTCAATCCATATCATTTAATTTTTTTTTTTAGCTTAGGGCATCAGATCATATATAGTCTAGGGCTGTAACCAAACCAAATACAAATATGGAGCAGATATTCCTAGATCTGTATTATGTCTATTAATATAATCAGATATTCATTGGACGTTTTATTAAATGGATATAGGTATTTTAAAACAGAATTCATATTTGTTAAATTTATATATCTAGATCCGATTACATGAACAACTTCTCTTTTATTACAATATCATGCTTGTACCAATGTCTTCCATCAAGCTTTGTATATTTTATGGTATAACTATACATTTATAACGTTATTGTATGTAACAAGGCTGACAGTATTAATCTATAATTATTGATTAGGTAGAGTGGATCAATAATGATCTTTATTCGATTCATTTATATAAAAAAAATACTTTTATAAATGAGTCAGTTATAAGTCAATCAGTATAAAATTAGAGCAGATACACATTGATCCATATTCACTTTAATCGGACCAAATAATGAATTGATAGAGATCAATATCCGAATCATTTATAACCCTAGATCATACTAACGAGCCAACTCAAATCTAGTCCAAAGATCCAATATATATATTTTTTATTTTAATTTTTTCATTTGGGAAATTGAAATTTTGCAATCTAATTGACACAGTCACATTTTTAGATCTATGATCCAATCTAAACACCTAGGATTCTCTCCAACTTGTCTTGCAACAGCCTGCAGTGCATGTGCATTCCAAAAAATTAGGGTTTTTTTTTACAAGTACATTCATTTTGCTTTAACCAGATTAAGATCGGTCAACCAGATTTGCTTCTAATTGAATAATAAAACAAGCTGTTACAGAAAAGATTCTTGAAACACCTGGCTTCGAGTGCACTCACTGAAAAAAGAAACTGTTAAGGTATATTGGAACTAGTATGAAAGCTGGATATATTTTTTTGGTACTATTGTGAAGTTGTCCTGAACTCAACCCAAAAGCAGGCCGAAGTGTAACCCATTTGAGTTGTCCAAATGACAACCCGTTTTCTGGCCCGATTTGGGTCTTACTGTCTTGAACAACCATATGGGTATTTGGGGTTTTAACTCAGAAGTTGGGTTTTCTAGGGATTCACACACACATCTTTATTATAGTGGAAGTTTTTGATCATTTTTGCCTATAAATGTTGGTAACCTTGCCGGACCATGTAAATTCTTTTGTACTATGTGGTTGTTTTTTTACATTTGTGTATCATCATTTTGTTTTACATTGCCGTTAACCCCACTCTGATCTATTTTTTCATAACATGCACCAATGGTCAAAACAAACCAAAAAACTGGTTGTTTATAAAAGTGAAACTGAGGGCCAAGGTTTACTCATGCAGCCCTCAGTGGACCGGAGCTGAGAAATATCTCCAACGGTGAAAACTATTCACAAGATTACCAAGAAAAAAAAGATATGAGCATAGATGAGCGCAGCTTTGCTTCAAACTATTAAGTTTGAATAGAGAAAAAGTAAGAAATTGATGAGCTATTCCTACGATTACAAAGAAAAAGAGACATAATTATAAATGATCTTTGCTTCAACAATTAAGTTTGAACAAACAAAATTATGGAGAAATTAAAAATGTGAAGGATGTCACTTTCTAAGGGGACTATAAATTTATCAATATAGTTACGGCACAGCAGGTAATCCGCTAACAATTATAGATGAAAGATAACAAAATTGCTCAACCAAAACAAGTTGTTAAAATGAAAATATGGTAGAAGAGGAAAATCTAAAATTAAGCGAGGTCCACAAAACAGAAAAGGAACTAGCCACAACGAGCTACCATACTTGAGATAGAAACTATCCCTCCTTTGTTTTAGAGATAACGAGAGCCTTTGTTTATAAAACAAAATAGCTAATAAACACACAAGGGATCACTGGGTAGGTGATACCAAGCAAAATAAAGCAACAAGAAAACAAAACGATAATAATAAAAAAAAAAAATACAAAAGTTTATTACATATTTTCACACCACATGGAATACCACTCAATCTCATCAAACTCAACCCAAAAAGAAGCTTATATACAAACAACACGAACTCCTTTTGATTACCAAACTTGTTCTTGAAAATCTGGATATTCCTCTCTTTCCACATGTCCCGACAAATGGCACCCATCATGTCACGCCAGATAAGAGATGGAAAATTCTCCAGATCCATAATTCACCTCCATTTAATCAAACCATAAAAATATTTTGGAAAATTCCAAAAAATTTGGAGGTGAAAAAAGAAAAAGTCCCACAATGTGAAAGTCACGAGACAATGAATAATAAACAAATGATTAACCGATTCCTCCCCTCTCATCATACACATGACACATCTAATAGCCAACCCACACCCCACCTCTCTTCGTACCATATGGCTGCACCCCACCCCAGTCATCCTTTGAATTCCACCCCTAAACATAAGTAATCACCACTCAAACCATTATTATAACCTTCTCATACTTTCCTCTTTGATTTTCTACACCCAAAACCCAATCCACCTAAACCCTATGCCTTGTGGCTGACCCTCCTTCCCTTGCCCTTGAAGTTTTTATTGAAATTCCAGAGCGCCACATTTCTCCTACCCTATAGCTACAATTAGTCTTCATTATCTATTGGTTTTCTACTAGTAAAGCCAAAACCCCACATGTTAGTAACGACTGTAACATTGGGCTTGAGTTTCTGTGGTGATGCTGGATTTTAGACATTAAGTCTCCATGTGCTTTGACTATGAACAGTAGGAATTAAACCCAAGTTGTACTAGTGCTGCATATTAAGAAATCAGTGGGTGTTTTATGGTTTAAACAATGGTATAAGGTTATTAGCTGATGTTGGAATTCGTCCAATGATATTCTACCACCTGTAACTAATGTGAGAATTCCTCCAATAATATCCTGCCATCTGTTCTTAACGATTATATTTTGGTGTAATCAATTTTTAATGTGGTTTGGCAACAAAATGATGGTTTGCCATCTGTCCAACATCCTAAAATTTTAAATCATGGCACATCAACTATTTTCCTTGTACCATAGGTCTTAATTTTAACTGTCTGATCAGACGGTAAATTTTTTGGCATCAACAGATATTAGTACTTAAATTCTAAAACATTAATTGGGCGGATCTGAATTTATTTATTTATTTATTTCACAGAGTGAAACATTCCAAGGATGAAATACTTTTACATTCATTCTATTAATCAATTTATTGTTATGAAGATGTTACCTCACCAATGTAAAATCTGCGTTTCACAAACCTATGAAACTCATCTTCACCTACCTACTAATAAACCAGCTACTATCTACGGAAAAATTTTAAAAAATAAAGCGTCAAGAAGATGAACACATATCAAGGCAAACAAACTTGACCGAGCCTTTGCATGAACCACACAAAGAAACTAATGGGTGGCCTATTGATAGAAAACCACAGCACGAGAGAAAGTCCTTCGCATAGAAAGAAAAGACAATTCTCCAAATAGTAAGGCAATCCATGGATTGAGCAGAAAAAACTCATTCCTTCGTAGCACAGATGTAGTGAATGTTTTGTTCTTGGGTTGGCTGTTGCTAGTAAGATTGTAGAGCGAATGGCCCTTAAATTTCTTGCAGACCTCTTCGTGAAATTTTGTAGACGGCTACAGTTTTCTCTACTTAAATTGGAGATAGAAGGCCTGGATCCAAAATTAGTCATTCCGAATGGTGAGGATATATCTTCACTGTACGAATAAAGCCCATTTTCCTTTCATTTTTTCTCGTTTTGGCAAATAATTAATGTGAAAGGTATCTCTAGGTATAGCAAATTTTGACCCAACCACTCTCCCCCCGGCATGGTTTATACCTGGTTCAGGACTCGCAAAAAAAGAGAACCTTTTCAAGCCACGATGAGGATTTATGTTCTCATTCCCATTTTTAAGAAAGCAGACCGACTAACCCAGCAAGACCAACCCTCACCCAGGTTTGGGTTTGCTAGTGTCAGCTCGGTTTATATCGGGTTCGGGTTTATGTTGGCTATCAAGCCGGCTACTTAGGTTGGGTGTTCCTTCACTATCGAAAAAGAGATCATATTGAGTGGCTGTGATTATTGATCACATCGACTTTATACCGAGGATATGACATAGGCTGGACCCATTGAATGGTGGGTCTTGACTCTTGATATCTTTTATTTATTTTATTTTATTATTATTATGTTTATGAATAATGATGGGTCTTGATATCATGTATGAGTGCCACGTGTACTTATATGGTTCTTCTTGCTTCTTCCTTAAGGCTGCAAAATTGGGGGATCGGTTTATGAACGCTTCCCTTAACAAACGCTCATCACTGCTCCTTGTTAGGGGCAGACACATCAGCGTTGAAAAGTGATTTTCACTTTTTTGGGGAGCCCATATTCACTTTTCGGCATTGATGTGCCTGCCGCCTGACAAGGAGCAGTGGTTAGCATTCGTTAAGGTGAGCATTTTTTATCCATTCACCAAAATTGGTCGGGCAGGATCGAAATCCGACTTATCCGGCCCGTAGTTTGGTCAGGCTGAGCAGATCAAACTTGGGCTTGGGTCGAGTTTGATCACACATGACAAGGCCAGACATAATTTCGGGTTGAGTTTGGACATAGTAAAAACTAGAAACTGACCCGGTCAAACCTTAATATCTATTATTCATTAATAGGCCCAGCCCAACCCGAATATATACTAATCATTAATAGGCGTAACCCGACCAAAAAAAAATATTAAGTAATACTTAATTTCATATTGCAAAGAGTAAGTTTTTAACCCAAAATTATGTCTTAGATTATGAAAGTCTTATGTTTTTAGCAAACATGAAATCTTGAACTCAATTTTAGTTTGATCATTAAAGTACAGTAGAAATAAAATTATAGTTTGGCTTAGATTAAAAAAAAAAAAAAAATGAAAAACATATTTCTATGGATAATGCCCGACTTGGACCCAAATTCGACCTGAAACCCGATTTTTAAAGGTTGGACAGAGTTTGGGCAAGGATCATTGGACCCGAATCGGGCTCAAACCAACTTTAGGCAACCCTATTAAATGTCAGACTTGGATTGGGATGACCTAAGCCCTACTAGGCCCGACCCGAGTTGCAGCCCAATTCTTCCTTAATACTCTGGCAGCAAATCAAAATGTAGATGGAATGTAAACCTGTACCATACAAAATAATTTGAAACATGAGCAGTTGTATTATGGTGATATGTTGCTATGCCATGCCGCAATGAATGTCCTAGTGCAGCAGCTATCAGAATCACGCTCTTATATACCTGGGAATCATGCGCTTTCAAAGGTCTAGACTTTTATTCATGGCAACTTAAGTGGTTAAAAATGTTCTACGTTTGCCGCTCAACCTTTTCTATGTACAATTTTTAGTGCAAAGTGAAGCAATGAAAGAGATCCTTTTTTATTTTCCACAATTCTTATTTGAAAGATACTTAGATGTCTGTTACTGTTATAAGGGAAATGTGATGTAGACAGTTGGGTATAGGACTCATGGGGACAAGATATCTCTCACGGAGCTATAGAATAATCTATGTTGAGATTAGTCTTACACATGGCATGGAGGAAGATTTTTTCCTTATTTTAAGTGTATTTTTATGAGAACCATATACACAACTTATTTTTGGGTAAAGAGTCGAAGCTCATTCATTCATTGAAAAAAGGCATTTGGTTACAAGACTCTGATACAACAACAGAGACCAATTCACCCACAACATGAGAAACATTCCAACATTGGGATATGTGATCCATTGCTACGATAGCTGCCATATGCTGAACAGTCTAGTTGCAAGTTTGGGCTGCATGTAAAATTCTTTTGTTGCTAGAAGACTTCAACAAATTTATGTAATCTTTAATGTTATTCAGAATGCGCCATGGGGATTTTGAATTTGGCTCATTCAAGAGCTGAACTATAGAAAGAGAATCCCCTTCCATGTGTATCTGATGAAAGGTGTATTCTTGTGCCATTTGAATTCAAAGGAAAAAACTCCATACCTCAGCCTCTATATAAGGAATCAATCCTCCTCCATCATCTCGGTTTCATGATTCATGATTAGATCTCGGAATAGAAATATCCAATCACTAAACAATAAATGATATTTATACATCTTATATAATTATAGTGTTTATGGATAAAAATAGAGTACTAATATGAACTTGGAGTTAATTATGTTAATCCGTATGTTTATAGCAATTGTTATGCAGTTCAATTTTGAACTAAAACCTATCACGAATAATGTTATAAAATCCAAACACAATGAAGACAAAATACAACAAATTTATGTAATTCAGCAAGTAACTTGTATCCATGGGATGACAAAGATCCGAATTTCACTAAGCGACGACCAAGACTTACAAAGCCCTTGTACAGGCAAATGCATTGGGATTCCTTTGGTAACACCATTTGTATTAACACCATATATATAAAAGCAATTTCTAGTCAGTTTAACTAATCTTGTGGCATGCATCTAGTATAACGATGATCTCATTAAATCCCCAGATTATTACCAAAAACAAAAAGATAATTTAATCCCCAGCTGCATGTGCTTCGGGACAATCGCTTGACACTGTCCTTCTCTAGAGAGACTATATTAATATATATGTAGACGTTGGATCCCCAACTCAAGCTTAAATTCTGATCATTCCATTAATGTGGACTGAACTCGAAAAACATCCAATACCAATCGGAGCACAACACGGGGAAGTGCGTGCACTGCACTGTCCCAAGCACCCTTTTAATGTGTGCGCAGCTGTTGATAATGAATTTTCACACTGGGCTCAAAACTTAGGGCTGTCAATGGCTCGTTATGAGCCGAGTCTAAGGTCACAGAACCGACCCATGAGCTTTGTTTTAAACTCGTTTCCTAATTGAGTCTGAAGTTCAGTTCACTAAAAGCTTAGTTTAGTTAAGAATTTTATAATATGTCTAATGATTTTATATATTATATATTGTGACAAATGTACTTATAACACCTCACATGTTACAGAAACTTGAATATACAATAATATGTAGGGGTAGGCATGGGCTGGGTCATGGTAAAGTCGGGTTGAGCCCTATAATTTTGGTACTGGTTTGGGCTTGGGCTTGGGCCCATTTATAAATAAAAAAACTTAAACCCATACCTGATCCATGAATTTCAAAAAATATTAGTTTTGAGATTTAGGTTTGAACTCAAGACTTATAATATAATAAATAATACTTTAATCAATTTGAGCTATAAGATTTTATTAATTTTTAAAAGCTTAGAAAACTATATATTTAAATTCTAAGGATTGTTATCTATAAAAATTCATTGATTTCACTAAGAGTCAAACTCAATATTTTTTTGCAAAAAAAGTAATTTTACCAACTAAGCTATAAAAGATTAATGATTTTAAAAAACTTTTTATAATATTAATGATTTTAAAACGGGAAACTTGGACCAATCCAGACTGTTGGACCGATCTAGATGGCCATTGTAATTCAAAAATTGGAAAACAAAAACATGATGGACCAGTTCAAGTAGGTGGACCAATCTAACCTGGGCAAAACAGGATGAAATTGTTGGAAACACTATTTTTCACTTCTAAAAGTGTGTTGTACTCACATATGACAACCCAAAACTCTAAGTTTATCTTATTTGGACCTAAAACCATAAAATTAGAACAAAGAAAATAAAATGAGAGGAGAAGAAGAAAGGGGAAGGCAACCCATCCACAGTTTAGCAAGGTATAAGCCATGGGAGCTCTTACCATGAGAAATATCCCTTAGTTTTGGTATTTTCTTAATATTTTCATGAGACCTAATTGATCTATGTTCTACATTATTATTATTGTAGATGGAGATTGTTTGGAGGATTCTTCGATGAGGATACTTAAGGGAAAAAAAGTTCTATAAAAAGGCTTATAGATTCAAGGAAGAAATGACTTGGATAAGTGATTATACAAAGTATACACATGTTTTCTCCATTAGGATCTTAGATCTTTGCTTTCTAAATCTATGATTTTACGATTGAGGGTAGAAACCTTATGGATTTCAAAGTGTATGATGTGGAAGTAATTTCATTCCTCATGTATAGGGTTTTCTTTTGTTAGAACTCCATGGATCTTTGCTTATACTTATGCTTTTTAAATGATTACACGTTTTCCATGTTAGGGCTTTAGAATCCCTATTTCTAAACTTGAGATTTATATCTATTTGAAGGTCATCGATTATTAGAACATCTAGATCAATCTATGTCTTTCTAAGAAGATTTGCAAACTGATTTTTTTTTTTGTAGAAAAAAAAAAAAAAAAAAAACAATTGCATTACACAACAAGGGAGTAGGACTCTCTAGGGAATTGGTTTCTATGGATCTTTATATGTGATTTGATTTATTTTAGCTATTATATTTCATTCCATATTTATATTTGAGTTGAAAAGGTTTTTGGATTCCATAGTTCCTTATATGCTTTGTAGGTTGGTCAATCATCTTGTATTGTATTTTCGGTTTGGCTTTGATTATGGGTTTTGATATATAAATGAATCGTATATAAGCTTCATATGGGTAAAGGAATTAGTTAAACTCCATGAGCATGTATTCGAAAGCTTTGGTCAGATTTTATAGCTATGAATTGTAAAGATAGAATTATGATATATGAATACGTGTTAGATTTTTATAAGATTTATGGATTACATTTTGGGACCCTTAGATGGGTTAGCCTTTATGGTTCAAAGACAACGAGTATTGCACATTGTTACATGAAATGGATATTTTTTAGATTTGCACATCTAGAAAGAATTGCAATTAGTGCACATTGCTATGAGAAATGAATCTCTGTTAGATTCATATGTTTAGGAAGAAGGGAGTATTTGTTTATCGTTATATGAAATAAATTTCTTGAGAGAAGATATTTATACACATTTATATAGTTTGGGAGGTATTTTTTCACGTGCGGGTATAGTTTAGGAGGAGTTTTCCCATGTCTGTATGCAGTTTGGGAGGTAATATCCCACATACGTTTAGATTTGGGGAGGACTTATCTCACATTGCATTCAGTTTAGAAAGACTTATCCCACATGTGTATATTATTTGGGAGGAATTACCCCATTTTGTATTTATCTGGGGAGTTATCACACTTGTATAGATAATGCAATGATAAGTAACAAATGGCTCATGACAAGTGTCAAGTGAATAGTGATAAGTGATAAGTGACACATGATAAGTGTCAAGTGAATAGTTATAAGTGATAAGTAACACGTGATGCGTGTCGAATGAACCATGATAAGTGATAAGTGACACATGATAAGTGCTAAGGGAATTATGATAATTGACATGTAATGAGTGTTGAGTGAATTATAATAACTGATAGGTCACATGGGATAAGTGTTAAGTGAACTATGATAAGTGGTAAGTTACACTGGATAGGTGTCAAATGATTCGATGACAAGTGATAAATAATAAGTAATAAGTAGTGATAAATTATAAGTAAACAACGATAAGGGACTTGTAAATAATAATAAACGTTAAGTGAACAACGGCAAGTGATAAGTGAAACATAAGAAAACAAAAGTGCATAAGTCCTTAAGAAAGAAAGTGAAATTTTATAAGTTTGAGTAAGAAAACGAAAGAGTATAAGTTGTGAAAATAAAGAGATAGTATCAATAGTGAAAGAGTCTAAGTTTTGAAAAGGCCAAAAGAAATCATATAAATTCTTTGAAAAGTAAACAATACAAGTTTTGATGAATGCATGTAAATCTGGTTTATGCATTAATTTAGCATTTGAAACTATAAGGCTATATGATATTTTTGCTAACTTAAATATTTGTGCTTAGCTTGACCTTATTCCTTTGTATGTTTTGTATGATTATTTACAAGCTCATCAAACTTACCCATGTGATAACATTTTTTCAGATTGAACGTTTAGAGGATCAAGACATTTTGGAGGTGTGTGGTTATTAAAAGAAGGGCTTTATGGAAGCTAATCATTTAGTTTTGTTTAGCCACTTGGATTCTAATCATTGTAATAGTTATTTTGTATTTTGTTAAACCATGAATAGTTTAATTTTATGGGTTAAGCTATGAATGATAAGAGTTTATTTTAGTATTTTGTCTGGATAGAGGATTGAGACTCATTATGGTGATGGATGATGATTAGAGTCTTAAGAGTGATGTGATAGTTTTTCATTATATTTGTTAGAACTGAAAATGTCGCGACTGACAATTGTGTGATGATAAAACATCATAGTTGTGCACCCTTAAGAAAAGTCATTCGCATGGCTTCCAAGAGGAGGATTTATGCAATTGAATCATCAAGATAGTCACATCGCCACTATGACAAGTGTGCAACTATGAAAAATATTCATCTTAGTTGTGCACAAGAGGGCATTCACGCACAAAGAGATTCTCAGTCGCACACCACGAGGCTAGAAGCTAGAATTTAACTTCAACTCTGTTAATGGAGGTTGTTTTGTACATCCATGACCCCGGAAGACTCCATAGACATTCAAAAGTCTAATGGAGACACAAACTTGTATAAAAGAAACTCCAATATGTATAGGTTTATAGGACAATATATTCCCACTCGAAAGAGGACTCATCATGCAACAAGGAGTCATTTCTCATAGGGACTGTAATTTAACTCATCCATACATCTATATATACCAACAAGGAGTATGAAATCAGTATTCTTTACACTCCAACATTAATTATCTAATTTATCAAGCTCTTGTTTTCAAGTTCAAGGTAAGTAGAAGTATTCATCTTCAAATCTGCCATAATAGCAAGCATCTCTTCAAGAAGACTACAAGTTCATTAAACCTTTGTGATATCTTCTAAAAAATATATCATAGCAGTTTTTAATCTTGGAGACATCCATGGCTACATAAAATTAATATAAAACTTGATTATTGTTTTTGAAACAAGTCTTGTACACCCAAAGAATTAATAAAGAGTTAAAGTTTCATCTCCTTCATATTCTTTTTCTCTTCTCTTTTTATTTTTTGCAACTTCTACTTAATTTACAATTTGGAGTTAATCAAAGGGTTGTTATCCATAAGCAACAATAATTTATAAGTTTCTTTCAAGATTTTGGAATAATTGTTCCCTATATAAAATAATAAACCAACCCTCTAAAAGTTAAGTAGTTTGAATGTCAAATTTCTATTGTTCATTAAGACAACGAAATTGTTAAGTCTTATGTATTGTCAATATCCATGCACAAAACAATGAAGTGCATGTAGTGGTCATGTAGTAGGACTTTATGTTGTA
>JAOXJP010288261.1:0-33420 GCA_025762735.1 Platanus orientalis | reverse complement strand
AGTGAGACAATACAAATTAAAGGTGTTAGGACTAGAGGAAGGCCAAAATTGACCTGGGTGGAGGTAGTAAGGAGGGACATGGCAGCTTGTATTTTAACAGCAGATATGGCCCTAAACAAAGCGGAATGGCGGAACAGGATTCGTGTAGCCGACCCCAAATAGTAGGGATAAGGCTGTTTGTTGTTGTTGTTGTATTTGTGAATTGTCAATAGCACTTCTGTGCATTCTGAGCAAAGAATCAAAGACACTAATTTCTCTCCTCTTGTTTGTTACAGTCAGTTGTAGCATTACTTTCATTACTGTTGATAGAAATCATTCCAACTGTGTTATCCTATCAAGCATGATCAAAGGTATGGGTGTATAAGAGAATAGCATATAGTTTAGGTACATATAACTGAAGTATGAGCTTTTATCATTGACCAACAAATGATGACGATTGGAAGATATAAGAGCAGACCTCCAAATAACAATGCCGAACAATGATAACCTGCTGTGATTCATTTAATACATTATATCTTGGGAGCACAGATACTATTTTGGATGGCACAACTACTTTACTAGGACATGGTTTCGGCGACACCCCCAGCTTTGCAATATGATTGACCCCACCTTTCTCTTCAACTTCCAGGCATACCTCTGTAACTCCTGATAAAACATCCAAGTCTAGCAATGCCTCATATGCTTTCTCTTTCAATAATTTGAGGTGTGCTCTGTTGGATTTGGTGCTAGAATGCATATAAGATGTCTATGACAAGATAAAAGCACCTTTAAATTACCAAGAATCTATTTGTTCTCACAACTTCAAATTTCAGAAGAGTGGCTACATGCATACACACGGAATGCACACACCTATGTTACCCAGACACTTCAAAATAGAAGCAATACCCATCTTTGACACTTCACTCTTAACAACAACATGCCATACCTGAGTTGCACCCGTCTTACCAGGTAACATATGTATGCACTCAAGCACACACACACACAGAAGTAGGGAGCACTGTATTGTTGAATTCCATATGCTTACAGAACTGGATAGTTGAACTCCATAAGCTTACAGTACCAAACAATGCTGAATCTAACTTCAAGAACCATGATCTGGTTGACTATGGGGCCAAAAGTGACCCAAGCTCAGGAGAACATTGGTACCACACTTATCAGTTCCTTCCCTGCATAAATTCAAGGCTATTAGGTATCGAGTTGGATGAAAGCTAATACTGTTAATTAAAAAGGCACAGATCTATATGAGTACCTGTTTTTTAGTCGTCTTAGTTCATCTGTATTAAATTCAAGTGATTTGGAATTTATAAATTCTTTTTATTTTCATTTTTTGAGAGGTAATAAAAATTTATTCAAAAGAAAAAAGAGAAGAGAAACAAAATACAAGATGAGCAAAAAAGGATCACCAGACCGGTGAAAAGAATATAAGCAAAAAAACTATACAATATAATAAGATGAAGTTCTATTGTAATTATTACAATAATGATCAGCAAGGAGAAAAAAAATTCTGAAAAATTCAGTTGCGGAAGATAAAAGTTCTTTTTTTTTTTCTTTGGTAATGAAATAAACAAAAGTTTGATTCGAGGGGAAAAAAAAGTCGATGACGGAGATGTGATTGATGTTAGAAAATATTTCAAAGTATTTGATGGTGAGGATGTGAGCTAGAATTGAAGACCCAATAAATTACTAGCACCTACATGTCCATTGTGTTGGTGCAAAGTTTTGTTAGAGATTTGTCAAATGAAAGATAAAAAAATACAAGGTTGCATAAAATATATTATTGATGTTCAACAGTGATTAACAAATACAATAATTAATTTGCCGATGTATATAGATCGACAGCAATAGTATCACATAAGCTTTGTACCTCAGCGGAGATGGCACTGAATATTTTTCCAATTAATGGCATTGAGGCATTAGAAAACAAGGATGCCGTATGAAAATCTCAATTGAGGGAGGCTGTTAGAAACACTTTTCAAACTGAGATTTATCATCCTATTAGAAATTTTAGGGAATATATTTTGTTTAACATTAAATTAGGAAGTATCGGAAGTCATGGAGTTTCTGAGTTTCTGTTTGCTGGAAATGATGTTCTGGGTACACCAGCAACTTTTCTTCACGTATTAGAGTCTAAAAATGAGTGGAAGAGATTCAAAATCTGATTATAAAGTTGAATTACAGATAATAAATAAAGGAAGAATTCAATCAATTGAACCAGTAGAGTTGAATTTATCTCACCTAATTGAAGAAAGCAACAGGCATGAAGTCAATCCAATAGATCCATCAATAACCATCAAACAATCAGCAAATACAAACTCCCGAATGGCACCACAAGATCAGCAACAAAACTCTTAAAATAAATTTGAAAACTCAGCAGAAATTACCCATTACTGATTCCTTTTCATTCACAAAACAAGCAGCAAAACTCAACCCACGACATGAATGAGCGGTTCTGCTTAGAGGTTGAGAGGCTAGGGTTAAATGCTGTGTTTATGGGAAACCGAGGTTTGGTGTGTCAAAGTGCAGTGTATGCCTCAGGAGCATTAGCGATTACTGTGTGCATCACTGTGATTGTCCAGTGGTTTTCGTTAGAGTTAATAAGAAAGACAAAGGTGTGGGTGGAGCTGATGCTACCAATGTTGAGGCAGCCATCAAGGCAATGGTGGCCAAAGTAGGCAGAGCTGCACCCGGTGCCAGAAGAGGAGGAGCAAGAATATCCAGATCCCTCGGACAAACAGCCGTCGCCGAAAAAGAGAGACAAGAGTCACCCAAGTTTTTTGGTTTGAGAGACGAGAAGTGAGAGCCCAATACAATTTTTCACTCACCTCTCATCCTACTAAATCTCACTGAGATTTTAAACCTGTGATTTGATTTCTTAAAATCATCTTTATTTTCTCACATTTTTTTCTTATGATTACAATCAATCAGATAATAAGATGTATTGTCCTACATTTTTCTCATCACACATTCACTGAGATTGCACCCAATCAGAGCCTAAGTGATTTAAAGAACTTGGGAGTGGAGCTTGAACCCAGTAGCTTTCAGGAAACTCACTGTGCTGACTTGAAACGCAACTGAAGTCCTATATAGAACCTTTTTTTTCATTGACTCAACTGGTAACCCTGGTGAGTAGAATTAAGTTTGCCAAATGTTGCTCGACATTCCAATTTTCAAATACATTAAGAATCCAAAGTTCTAAATCAAATTCCAATCCTATAATCAATTCAAATAGTTATGCTAATTTATGCCTTTAAAAATAAATGTGTTCTAACCTAGAACACAACAATAAACCCATGTACCAACTTACTGTAAATTATGCCACTAAAAATAAATGAGTTCCAACCAAGAACACTACAAAAAAGCCATGTACCAACTTTCTGTCAACAAAATTTTTGAAAGACAGCGACCAGAGGTAGATAAATATTCTCTCACACACACACGTCCTTATCTCTCTTCCCGTTTACCAGTAATCTCGGCAAGAACATAGCCCATCTTTGAAATGATGAAACCGCTTGGCATCTCGTATAATGAGTTCTCTGCCAACGAGCTTCGATATGATCTTCAATGCACTGTGGCAATCCCCACAGACTCGGAGATTCTTGATTATCCGAATTGGAGAACGAGCTGAGCTGCTGATAAGGCCATGAGCAACAGCAAGTCTCTCACTGTGGTAAAGAAGGGCTTCCTCCTTGCCTTCTTGGTCTATATCATGCAAAACAAATCTCGTTTCAGGTACATAACCAGCCTCCCTCATTTGCCTATTCAACCCCTTCAGCTGTGCATAGATCTTGTCCTTCTCAGGGTGGGATGTATCTCCGGCCCTATACTCGTGAACCCTACTCCTAACCTCTAGAAGGTTCTGGCCTGATTGTTTCTTCTTCTCTTTCTCTTTTGCAAGATCCGAGGCTTTCACTGGGACAAGACCCGTCTTTGATTGGTCTGTCATGCGGGAGGGGTCTAATTGCTCAACAATCTCAGCACAACGGTCCCCAAGTTCCATGTTCCCATGAATTCTACAGAGATTCATCAAGGTTTCCCAAACATCTACGCTTGGTTCAAATGGCATCTTTTCAATGAACTCTACAGCTTCATCCAAATACCCTGTGCTTCCTAGCATGTCCACCACACTCACGTAATGCTCCATGGAAGGGACAATACCATAAACCTTCTTCATTGATTCAAAGTGCAACATTCCCTCATTGATGTCACCCAAGACACTACAAGCATAGAAGACCCCAATAAACATTTGCCCATCAGGTCTTAATCCTGCTTCCTTGAACTGAGTGAAAAGATCAATGGCGTCCTCTCCAAGCCCATTTTTTGCAAGCCACATTATCATGGTGTCCCAAGATGTCAAGTTCCGCTCTGGCATTTTCTCAAATGACTCGTATGCATCCAACATGGAACCACACCTAGAATACATCTCTAAGATCTTGTTATAAATGCTGACTTTTACATGAGCCATTGACCTAATGAGGTGATCTTGAACAGCTTTTGCTTCTTGTAGAGCTTTAGCATCACCACACGCCTCCATCAATTGCAGGTATCTAGGCAAATCCACATTGATGTGCTGTTTCTCTAGCAAACCCAAAACTTCCACAGCTTCCTTCACTTTACCCTCCTTGCAGAATTCATCCAGCTCATCAATAGTACCTCTATACTGGTTATTTTCAGCTGTTTCCACAGACTCACCATCAGGTTTCACACTACTTACAGTTTGAGAACCAAACATTTCTCTCTGAAGTTCATTCGGATTATGCTGAAATTGTCCAACAGTATCTCTATGTTGAAATTGTCCAATATTTTCCCTGGGATATCCATTTGGGTTCTGCTGAAGTTGTCCAACATTTTCTTTGTAATATCCATTTGGGTTCTGCTGAAATTGTCCAATATTTTCCCTGGGATATCCATTTGAGTTCTGCTGAAATTGTCCAACATTTTCTCTGTAATATCCATTTGAGTTCTGCTGAAATTGTCTAACATTTTCTCTGAAATATCCATTTGGGTTCTGCTGATGTTCTTCAACCTTTGCTCCGTAATTCCCATCTATGCTCCCCTGACACTCTGAAGAACTCTTTTGGTAAAAACCAGTCAGATTCTGTTGGTAAATGTTTTCTCTGCAATACCCATTTGAACTTTGCCGGTCTGTGTAAAATCCATTAGAATTCCTAGGCAACTCTCTAAGGTCTTCTCTGTAAAAACGATTAAAGTTTCCATTTTGCCCACCTGGGTTCTGCTGAAATTCTTCTCTATGATTTCCCCCATAAAAGCGATTCGGGTTCTGTTGAAAATCCCTCACCTTTTCTCTGTAAGCACTGCTTGGTTCTTGCTGAAAAGCTCTAGGGCTTTCCCTGGACAACCCATTTGGGTTCTGCTGATACTCTCTCACGTTTCCTCTATAATACCCATCTGTGTTCTGCCTAGAGTTTTCCCCGTGAAACTCATTTAAATTATGCGGAAGTCCTCCAGGATTCACCTTGTCAATCCCAAACTCTCTGAGGCTTTTGTTTCCCCTGCAAAACCCATCTGAGCCCTGTTCCATAGGCCTTTCCTCGAGAAACCTGCTGGGGTTTGGCCGAGAATCTAGCGAGCATTTTCCCTGAGAACCATTAGGGTTATGCTGAAAATCAGCATGGTTTTCGCTGATGATATGGAGCTCTGTTCTTTCAGTAGCAGTGCTGCTGTACTTCACTAAAGTTATGGTTTTGATCGAATTCAAGAATTTGTGGGGAGAATTCATCTGTGAGTAGGAGGAGAGTACCTTAGAAAAAGTTGCAACAGATTTGACGGACTTGGACATTATAGCTGCTCTCTGTTCTTGCTCTAGTCGCCCTGTAGGGAGGAGAGGATCAAAATCAGGAAGATGCCGCGGAAAGCTTCGAAGGGCAAAAGGGGTCGGGTCTTGTGTTCTCTGAAGCGTAGTTGTAGTATAACA
The DNA here is from genome assembly GCA_025762735.1 of Platanus orientalis. Lineage (NCBI taxonomy): Eukaryota > Viridiplantae > Streptophyta > Magnoliopsida > Proteales > Platanaceae > Platanus > Platanus orientalis. The sequence goes on along the minus strand of JAOXJP010288261.1, from coordinate 27,488 downwards.
CAGCCAAGGCTGTCAATTGGGCCGGCTGGCCCAAAGCCCGATTTGACTGGCCGAACTAATTTTCGGGCTAAGTTTGGTCCCAAGTTATTTTAACTTAATGTCCGGCCTGAATAAAACATGAAACCAGTCCAAAACCCAGTCCGAAGCTAAAAAAAAAGAATTTATGTTGTTCATTAGATTAATTTGGATGGTGAAAAAATTGCTATTAAAACTTTAAAACTTTTACCAATTTGGATGGTAAAAATATAAAAAAGTTTGGTTATTAAAATAAAGCAAATAAATTTGGAACATTTACTAACAAACATCGGTTTGGCTAAATGGTTAAAGGCATAACATTTTTGTATTTATAGCACGGATGATTACAATGGGTCGGGTTTGAGCTGGGGTTTTATACTTTGAGCTGGATTCGGTTGACCCCTGCTTGGCCCAATCCGGCCCAATTGACAACCCTAACCCACCCTCCACTTAGTCTGCAACGAAATGATTTTTCACTTTGGATCCACCACATGGACTCATTTGTTTGCATGGAAAAATATTTTTTTGGAGGAAAAGTAATTCAACTTTTTTAATTGTACAACTTTTTCTGGTTCTGTTTGATTGCATGAAAAGTTAAAAAATTTTAGAAAATAAATCAACTTTTCTAACTGCACAACTTTCTTCCTCCTTAGATTTTGTGCAACCTTCTAATGTCAGACAAGCCAAACTGATATCAGGGGCTGACACATCAGCACCAAAAAAGTGATTTGCACTTTTAGGTGATGCTTTTCACTTTTCAATGCTAATGTGACAATCCCTAATGTCGGGTTGACCTAGGGGGTCATACCAAATCCTGATGGTCTTTCTTCATGTTTGATTGAATTAAATGTTTTACGGATGGAAAATGAGTTTTTTTAACCACTCAACTTTCCAAAAAATGGAAACTATATTTCCTATAAAAAAAAAATTTGGATTTTTGCGTTCCCATTAGAAAACTTGCAAAAACATTAACTTCCCATCAACTTTTCACTGGCAACCAAACACCTTTTGAAAAATTAATGGAAGTCATGTTTAACTTCACCTTCACCTCACTTTGCTTTACTTCACTTTTCCAAAAGAAATGCAAAAATCTGACATTTTTTTACCAAAAATGTAACTTCCGTTTTTTGAAAAATCTAAGAATGATTAAGAAAACTCATTTTCCATCCTAATAAATTCATGCAATTGAACATGAAGGTTGTACTTGGTTGCTAGTTAAGTATTGGAAAGTAATGGGAAACAATATGAACCTTCAAAAATCCAAATAGAGTGGTTGTTTGGTTGAAATAGGAAAATGTTCATTAGAATATTGGCTTTCCATTTAGGACATGTCTGATTCATGAGAGTTCTGGGGTTTTCTTAGGAATTGTGTACAATTTTCTTATAAAAACCCAAAATTTTGCTGTCTGTTATGCTTAGAGTACCATTTTCAATGCTACCTTGAAGAACGTGTGATTCCCAACTGTGAAATATTTTCCTTTATAAGTGTAATTTTTTTATTCCGATCAAAACAATCGGAATAGTCTTTTTTTCTGAGAGGAAAAGCACACAACGATCAAAGATTAACAGTCATCTCTGCAAACTGCCATAAATTGGTGTTGGGACTTTCTTTCCAACTTGTCGTCAGACGGGGTTAGAAAGAAGGAGGAAAATTTATTCATTTTCTTATTTTAATCAAATTACAAGGCTGTTTTTCTAGTTACTTTTATTACTAGGAAAATTGGAATAGTCCCATGAATCAGACAAGACCTTAAGGTTTTCCTAATACCTTGATTTCCTTCATCAAAATCCAACTAATTTGGTTGGATTTTGGAATGAAATACGCTACACATTCTGAAAGTAAGCAATATTTCCTTATGTTTTCTTATGGTTTTCTAAATCAACCAAACAATTGTTGGAAAACACAATTTTACTCTACTTTACTTCACTTCAATTTACTTGTTTTCATATAATTAACTTCACTTCATTTTCTTGCATTCTACTAACAACCAAGCAGAGCTGAAGAAAGTTGTAGAATTAGGAAAGTTGAATTACTTTTTCTCAAAATTCTCAAAGTTTGAAGATTGGAAAATGTGTTTTCCTAAACACTCAAATTTTCCAAATTTTGGAAGTTCTGTTTTCCGTAAAAAAAGGTCAGCCTTTTGCATTTCCTTTCCCGATGGAAAGTTAAGGGGAAGTTAAACTTTTTGCAAGTTTTCCAAATGAAATACAAAAATCCAATCCTATTTAACATAAATGTAATTTTAATTTTTCTGGAAAGTTGGATAGTGGTTAGGAAAACTCATTCTCCAATCCTTGAACTTTTTACACAATCAAACATGAAAAAAGATGTGCAAATAGGAAAGTTAATTTATTTTTCCTCCAATTCAACTTTCCATGCAAACAAAAGGATCCTTTGGAAAACTTACAAAAAGTTTAACATCCCTTAAACTCTCCATTGGCAACCAAACACCATTAGAAAGTTGAGGGAAATCATATTTCAGTTCACTTCACTTCCCCATCTTCCCATGCAATCAGACGGGACAAAAAGTATTGCACCATTCTACATGTGTCTACCAAAAAAATAAAATTTGGGTAGGTGCTTTACTTTGATACTAGTGTAACTTGTGATTCCCTTTCCATGCATATGCAGTACTGGTATGCAATTTCAAGACTATATATCATTTTGCTTACCCTTTCTTTTTCAAGATGGCCTAAACCATTGTGTATGGCAATGGAGTTAGTATACCAGGCTGTCTATATAAACTTGGGAGGCCGTGGTCAACTATGCTCCTAGTGTTAATTAGCATTGGTCAATTGGGCAATATTTGTGGCTATAGAATGGTAATTTTGCCCGATCTCTCATTTTGTGTTGGTTTGGATGGGGAGCAAATCTTCTTTGACCAAAATATGATGTGAATGTATCATTATATATTATTTGCCTAAAACTGGAACACAAAAAATAAACTTTGCTTTCAACAAAAATAGTTAATATGGACTTAATCATGTCTAATGCATGCAAATTAATAAAGCATATCAAGATTCTAAATCAAGATCATAAAAAAAAATAATAATAATAAAGAAGGAAAACAATGAAACAAGTAGTTGAAAGCCTCTAAGAGAAGATTTTTTCAAGCTTAACTTCGATGAAACTCTTTATGCTAGAAAGCAAACAACAAATATGGGGATTGCTTTATCTATTGCTAAGGGAGAATCTCTCATATTCTAGGTAAAATCAGGCAAATGTGTTCACCTCTATTAATAGAATGTGAGGTTGCTCTTCTTGGGTTACAGATGGTAATGATTATGGGTATCAAAAAGCTTGTGATGGGAGGAGATTCAAAAATAGTTATCAATTCATTAAAAGGAACCTTGGAGGAGTGCCCCACTGAAATAAGGATTTGAATTAAAGTTTGCCAAGGACTATTCTAAAACTTTGAATCTATGGTTTTATTGTATACTAGTAGAATTAAAAAATCACCTAGGCTGCGTTTGGAGTCACAAAATTGGAATTATCCTTGGAATTCCAATTTTGTAGAATTGAAAACCACATAATTGAATTCCGTGGATTCACAATTCTACCATTTGGATGCACATATATATGAATGGAATTGGAATTCAAAAATCTCTATTCTAGTGTTTGGATGAACAAATATTCAAAAATCTCAATCAAACACATTTTGTTTGCTCTCTGACTGATGGGTAGTCTTAAGATTTTATGGCCCATTGCCAATGACTCCCAAGTCCTCCTTGTTGCACATCAAAGCTTTGTATTCATCAAGCTCGGGGTTCTGTACGGCATTTAGTTCCCCGAGAATTGTTGCAAAAATGTTATGTTCACTTTTGTTGGAATTTTAATGTAGCTTACCCACTATGAAGATCACTCGGGGAGAGAAACTAGTTTTATTTATTTCTCCTTTTATTTTTAACTCTTTCCATAATCTAACATGAGCTAGATTTTCCACTTTGGGGCATTTTGGTCAATCAATAAGACAATATAGAGCATTTTGTATATTTTGTATGTTAAAAAAAACTTCTCAAGTAATTAAGGGAGGAGGGCATATTAGTCATTTGAATAGACATGAAGCATAGCTAATATGAGCTAGGTTTTCTATTTAGGGACATTTTAGTCAATTAATAAAATAACATAGGGCATTTTGGGTAAAAAAAAACTCTTCACAGCTACTTAGAAGCAGAGGAAATGTTAGTTGCTTAAATAAACCTAAAGTATAGCTCACATGAGCTAAAATTTTCACTCAGGGGCATTTTGATCAATTAATAAAAGAAAATAGAGCATTTTAGGTACTTTGTGTTAAAAAAAAAAACTCCTCATAGTTGCTTGTGTGAGGAGGGTATTTTAATCATTTGAATATACTTGAAGCATAGTTAACATGAGTTATATTTTACACTAAGGGGCATTTTGGGTCAATTAAATAACAGAGGGCATTTTCGGTACTTTGTCTCAAAAAAATCCACACAATTGATTGAGGGAGGATTGCATTTCAATCATTTGAATAGATCTTAAGTATCAGTGAGAATATTGTGGTCACATGCCATTTTATAAAAGGAATTTGGAAATAATTGCCTATGGGTTGTTATTTCAATTCCATTGATTCGGAACTTGAATTCAGCATTTTAAGTCCATGGGAATTTGACCTAAATCCATTGTCATAATTTAAAATCGATTTCAAATTATGGAAATGGATTCAAGTACCCCTATTTCAATTCCCTAAATTCAAACGCACCCTTAGCTCATTTAGTAATGGAATTGAGAATAAAGGTTCTTGTTTGTCATTAGGAAATACTCCTAAAGAGATACAAGAATTATAGAAAAGGAAGCAAGACCCTATAATCCTTTTTTCTTTTAACTATTTAATGTGTTATTAGTTTACCATAAAAGTAAAAATAAAAATGATGTGATCATGCTGCAGGATGACATGTGGGGTACAAAGGGTTCAATGCGTCAAGAAAAGTGTTCAATTCGAACAACGAAATAAATTCTGTTCAAGACACCAGGGGACTTCACATGGAATAAAGTGAGCAAGGGTTAGAGGAAATTTCAAATTCTCACCCATTGTATTCCATATGACATCCCCTGGTGTCCTGGACACAAAATCCTGGAGAGGGCATTTGCTTCCTTCAAACAATAGGTGCCCAAACATCATGTGTCAGTCTGCAGTTCACATCAAATCAATATTGGTAAGGAGAATGATTGTCTGTGTTGACACAGACCTCAAAAACGTGTGTTGATTGACACATGATGGGTTTCTGAATGTGGTATCTCTTTTTGAACACCTACTTTTTCATCTGAACACTTTTTTGAACATTTTTAATGCCCAAACACTACATGTCAGCTTATCATTCACCATACACACTACAAACACTTTTTCATCACAGAACATTTTCTTTCAGTAAGGAGAATAAAACATTTGCTCCCGCCTTGAGCAGTTTGTGAACGCTCCCCTAAAAACTGCTAACCACAGCCGTTGATAGGGGGCAAATCAGCGTCGAAAGTGATTTACACTTTTTTTTTTTGAAGGGTAGCGCTGCTGTGCCTGCCCCCTGATAGGAGGCAGTGATCAGCGTTAGTTAAGGGAGCGTTCCCAATCCTCTTTGAGCTTGGGCTTTTAAATGCTCTTGATCTGGTTCTGAAAAAGGTTAGGACATTCCACTATTGTTATTTCCTATCTTCAGAGCTCTTGTGACTTGAGTCCTAGGCCTATTAGAACCTTAATTTCGGATTATATTGACTATTCTAAAGCCTTTAATAATTTCTTTGTATGCCATGTGGGCAGAAATTGTAATCAGCTTGAAATAGGGGCTTGAATCTGCCATTGTTGAGAATTGGCTCTCCCTTCCACCTCCTTGGATGGAAAGCCAGATTTCTCGTGAAAAGATTTGATTATTGGTGGTGGTTCTTAATGAAGGTGTAACCATTGTGTGACCCCACCATGGGCTGACACGTAGTGTATCACTAAGGATCCTCTCTTGCACTTAAAGTCTTGCAATTGTCTTGTGTACACCTGCAATGTGGCATGTACTCCAAAAAATATCAAATTGATATGAGTGATTTTACTTTTTTGAGGTATGTGTCACACTACAGTCTACAAAAACATGCAAGACAATTACAAGACTTTAAGTGCAGGAGAGGATCTGGTGGTGTGTGTAGGGTTACTTAAAAGAATAAGAAAAAGAAAGAGATAAAGAAAAAAAGCTCAAATTAAGAAGTAGGTGCCAAAAAGAGGTACCAACTTCAAGGGAACAAATGTTCTATGACTATGTGATACGCACCACAGGCTCAAGTGATGTGCTTTTGAATTGGTGCCTCATTTTGGACACTTACTTGATACTTTTAATCCTATACATACCACGTATCAGCCTATGGTATGGTCACACTAGTTTTGATCACAGAACATTTGTTTCCCTAAAAATACGCATCACATGCCAGTTAGTGAAAGATATAAATCACAACTTGGTCACACTAATTTTGGCCATTTCATCATTTTCTATGCGAAACTCCAAGAACCAGGCACATTCTAAGATATATGAACAAATGGAGCAAAACACACACACACATACACCATGTTAGCATAAGTGCATGATTGAAGGGGTTGAAAGTTGGCAAAAACATGAGACACTGTAAATGTCAAAAACCACTTTACAGTAAAAAACCACCCTACCGTCACTGTCCGTCGTTGATCGTTAGTTAAATAAATCATGTGACAAAAAATTATTGTATAAACCCAAAACTACTTTTATGGCACGTGGGGCTATACTTCGATGAGGAAAGTACCCTTAGCCCATATAAAAACGACATCACCCTCATGTTCATTAATTTTTTACAAGAAACTATATTACTGTCCAATCATTAATTTATTCCGATCTAACGGTCATAAATGAGCATGCTAAGGTTATAAAAACTAAATCAAAATCATTCAAATAATGAACTAATTCCATATTAGGTTGATTGATGCCTAGATATTAATCAGACGGTCTGATTGGCTTAATTGACGCCTGGATATTAATTAGATGGTCCAATTGGCTTAATTGATGCTCGGATATTAATTAAACGGTTCAATTGGCATGATCAATGCCTGGAGGCGATCCGATTGTCTTGATTGACTCCTATATATTAATTAGATGGTCAAATTACCTTGATTGACGCTTAAATGCTAATCAGATGGTTTGATTGGCTTGATTGATGTTTGGATCACGATCACATACACATGTGACGACAAAGCCACCGGTTTCCATTATTGTATCTTCACCTTCATCTCCCAAACCGCATCACACACATGCCCCCCTCTCTTGTCTTTTGCTCTCCTACTATAATTGATTGAAGTAAAAGAGACCAAATAAAAGCCTGACCCAGAGAGAGAGAAAGAAAGAGTAGTTTTGCGATATCGACGGCGTCGAGATCCACAAAATCCTTGGGAATGCTAGGAATAGTCATTGGCAGTAGAACCCACCTCCATGACTTGCAGGAGGTGGTTTTGTCAAACGTGTTTACCTTGTTGACGGATACCCGAAGCCACAACACCATGTCGCTCGTCTGCAAGAAATGGGTAGCGCTAGAGCGCCTGACGTGCAGCTCCCTCACCCTCCCTAGCAACGTATGGGACATCATCTACGTCCACGACTACTTCCAGCAAATTACGCATCTTAACCTCTCGCTTGTATCTCCTTGGGACCATTCCCTTCTCGATTCCTCCCTGGATCTTCAATTGCTTTCCCATCTCCTCAAACAAGCCTTCCCTTGTTTTTCGCCTCTCACTGTCTTTACCTGCACCCCTTCTACCCTCCACCACCTCTATTAGCATATATTTTGAAATCCGCCAGTCAATAAATGATACATGGATTTAGGTGGCAGCACAACAATCTGTTATAGAACGTGCCACGTTGGATAGAAGACGAAACGAGTAATACACCTCAATGGATGATAACCGTCACTGCATAACCCAGTCAACAAGCGATATGCCCATGATTCAAATTGAAAAACGGTTAAAGGCGAACGTGAGAGAAAACTATGGCATCGAGGAAAAACTTCTATAAATAAAGAAGAAGATAGATACAGTAAATGATGAATCAATCATCATTAACAATATCTTTTATCTGTAGTGGTAGCATTAGAGTGGGCGTAATAGTAGCTCAATCCTGGAGTGATTCAAAGCCTTGTATCAAGAAATTCAATTGTATTACAGAACCAAATTCAATGAAGTTCTTCCAGGATAAAGACATCGGGCCAATCTGGACATCGGGCCAATCTGTCATGTTCGAAGAATCAGATTCAACGAAGTCTTCCCTCAACATTGGAGGAGAGATAATAGCTAATTTTCTTGTTCGAATGTATCTTTGTAACTGACATTGTATTTTGTATTTTCAATTTAGTGAAATTTCTTTTCCATTATCAATCTGGGTGACATTTTTTTGTTGTAAAAGTCATTGGTCTAGAGGCATTACCAAACCAGAACCCTTTTGATAATCCAAATTGTAAAAACCATCCACGTGTCAATCCATAAGTAAAAAAAAAATTGTTGACAACCACCAGATTGGCAACCATAGTGTGAGATTATTTTTAGCTATAAATGACACCTAGAAGGGACAAACAACCCATTAACTCGAATGGTAACAAGATAAGTGAATTATCTCAAAACATCAAAAGTAAACTTGATGACCTTATCGAAAGAATCAAAAAAGAGTTTCAAATGATGCTAGGTATCCTGGGTGACATCCTACTAAAAGTGTTACAGCCTATAGTAGAGAATATATGAGCTAACCAGAACCTCGACACTAGGGATAGATGGGTAACTGGTAGAGTAGATGTCCTAGAGACATCGAACAGGCTCTGAGGGCATGAAAGACCTCTCGGGTATCCTGAAGGACCTTGAGTCTAGGATTTCCTTAAGCTAACCCAACAAGAGTTAGTCATGACCTCGATAAGGGGGTTAGGACAGATGAATCAAAGCCTTACAGGTTATCACTTAGGGTCGAGTATGTAATGACCCGCTTTGTATAAAAAGGAAAAATTGTAATTTTACCCCATAAGGATAAAATTATCCTTTCACATGTTTAAATAAACTATAGAGTGGTTTAGGGACCCATTAGATGAAGTTAGAAGTGTAAAACCCCAGTTGGGCCTCGAACCTATCAAGTTTAAAAGTTATCTTGAATTCGCATTTGGGGTAACTTTGCAGGCCCACCGACATCAATATTGAGTGAATTAGAATACAAGCCATACATCTTTGAAAATATCTATGAGTCTACTTTCTAATTCATCAAACTTTGTGTGATTATGAGTCTCCTAAAAAAAGTTATAACAATTCTCCCACAATGAGTCAGTGTTGATAGACATATAAATTTGGGATCACTTCTTTGGTCCACTGATACCAATAATGAGATAATCAAAGGGTGAAATATACCTTATTGGAAAGGTATTGAAGTCTAGTTTCCAACCCAACAAACGGAGATTAATTCTGAGTTTTCTAGAGACAGTTATGAGCATTTTCGTGAAAGGGGGTAAAAGCTGTAAAAAACTCTATTTTGGATCGATCCAAATGACCCATATTGTGATTTTTTTTTTTTTGGTAAAATTGATTTTTTCATTTTGGGGAGTGTGGGACCCTCCCAACTCTACCGAAAACCCTAAATACAAGTTAAAGAATAATAACCTATTTTGCATTAAAATAGAAAGAGTTGGAGAGACTTTGCGAGTTTTGGAAGATGAAGTTCTTTCTTAAATTTGGTAAGTTCTACTTCCAACTATGGAAATTCTTCTAAATTAGATTGTTTCTCTACTAGAACTTCATAGTTTCATTATTCTAATATTAAAACTATGTCTGTTTTATAAAGCAATGTGTGAATAGGGGTTGAAGTGAAGTTTTTTTGTTTGGAGACCTTAATTTTGGAGACCTTAATTTGAGCTTTGGTAAGAACATCTAGCTTACCATGAATGATGTGATGTAAATTCTTCTTTGATCTTTGGAATTTATATTCAAAACCCTTTGAAATCTTTGGAAAATCATTGGTTAAACTTTTGGATATGGTTTGTTCATTGGATTAAGTTCTTTAGTAAGAATATCTTGTATACTATGGATGATGTGATGTAAATCCCTCTTTGATCTTTGGAGTTTATTGTGAATCTTTTGAAATCTCTAAAATGCTTGAAAGTCTTGATCCAACCCTTTGGACTTTGGATTTAAGTTTCTTTGGTAAGAAAATTTGCATCACTATGGATTTGATGATGTAAATCATCTTTGATCTTTGTGGAATCTCTTTGGAATCTTTGAAAGTATGTGAAAATCCATGCTCTAAGCCATTGAACCTTGTGAGCCCCATGATCTAAGCTTCTTTACTAAGTATATCTTGCTTTCTATGAGTGATTTGAGGTGAACCTCTCTTGTAATTCTAGATTATATGATGCTATATATAGAATTCTCTGAGATTGTTGGAATTATTTGAATTCAATTCCTCACGACATGTTAGATCTACGGTTTTCATCTTGTTTAGTAAGTTTACATGCTCCTTATGCTTGGAATGACTCTTTCCTTATTAAAATCTCTAAAAATTCAGTAGATCTATGCTTGAAACCATTGGATCTTGTTTGATTTTTAGATCTATACCTATTTTGTAAAAGATTAATGATCTTGGACATTGTGTGGATTGATTTCCTTCACTGAATCCCTTATAACATGTGAAATCTGAATTTTTCTCATGTGAATCTTTAAAAATCTGTGTGAAGTTGTGAATCCTTCAAGATTTATTATAATTATGTTCAATCTGAAAAGTAATCATGTCTTGCCTTTTGTTTAGAACACTAGAAACGATATTGGTTGAACTCTATGATTTGATTCACATGTGAAACTTTGAATTTTTGTGAAAATATATAGAACTCATTGACTCTATTAAAATTCATGCCTCATATGTGATTATGTGAACCTTCAAAACCCACTACATGTTTGGATCATCGACTTTATGAGGCATCTTAGTGGATCATTGTGACTCAAAACTTATGAATATCAAATCATACACTAACATGAAATCTAAGTGAACCATGTGCCTTTGAAGTAATTGATTTATGGAAATGTGATGTTTACAATTGCTTTACACATTATAGAGACATTTTGATTATTGAAATCATGTGGATCTTTGGATTTATTGATGTAAACTTCTTTTTGAACTTCGAACCCTTAACTATTTGGGCCTACTCATAAGGCTAAGTGTGAGAAAATATTTTGGACATGCTCTTTGGCTCACGGATATTGGTTCTTCTCCATGGGGTTATAATAAGGACATTGACTCTTCTCCTTGGGGTTAAACAAGGACATTGGCTCTACTCGTGGGGTTTGACATGAGATCAAGACCCTACTCGTCGGGTTGGCCAGAGCATACAGATACTTTACATTAAACCTTTGGACATTGGCCCTCCTCCTTGGGGTTAAAGCAAGGACATCAAACCTACCCATGGAGTTGGCCAGAGCATAAGAATATTTTACATTGAACCTTTGGACATCGAACATTAAACCTTTTTGAATATTGAACTTTGAACTCCTTCGATTATTAAACCTTGTGATCTCTGAACACTTTGAATCTTTGAATTTTGAATATTGAATATCCGAATATTGTGAACCATGTGGATTCTAAACACTTTGAACATCGAACTCTAAACACTTCAAAATCAGAGAACATTGAATCTCTCAAGACTAACATATGTCATTGAGTTTGCAAGCTTTGACCTCTGCATTGAATTATTATTAGAACTTAGATCTTTGTATTGAACCATTGACCTTTGTGTGACATCTGACTATTGATATTTCTGTACTAGCATGATCGTGACTACTACTTCAATCTGTTTAGCTTTGTACTTACCTTTGGACATGCTAGTATTCAGATGTGTGTTTTACATCAGATTATTTATAGTCTACTAGATTTCTTACAGGTTAGGACTAACTCAGTCATTTATTTTTTAGACTAATTATTGTTGCAGGTCCTCCATTCGAGGGACTTGCTATGACATCCACAGCTTTCCCTTTGTCTTTCTTATCCTTATTTTAGACATATTTCGGGATCCCCTTTTGTGTTGGGATCATATTTTCAGACTAGTAGACGTTTCCCTTTGTATATTTGGGTGAGGGGGCACCTTAGTGATATCTCTCTTTTGATCTGATACTATTGAACTACTATGATCTTTGTCGATTTTAGATTACGCTTCCGCATCTTGATTTGAATATATGTGATTAGTGAATATTGAATGTGCTTCCACAAACTATTGAAATATGATTATTGAATTAAGTGGACTTAAGAAAAATTCAAATGAGAATAGGTAGACTACATTGGATCTTACTTGTGGGCCTAGGATTTGGGCCAATTTCTATGTGGATTATTGGATTTATGAACAGTAATGAATCCAAATTCGGAGCGATGCGAATCCATATTCGAGTCTGGGTTCGGGGCCATTACAGAGTGTGCTGATAGGACTAGAAAGGCTCGAGGTACACGAAAACCCTACATTTGAAACCAATAGGATACCTCGACAGGAATACTGGATATCTTAGAACAAGGGACACAACCAATACAATGGTTGAAATTGCTACTATGATCCAAATGCCCAACGAACCTATCGAAATGGCCGCTTCGGGCAGAATGCCAACGGGTATGGGCATTCGGGGCTAGGTCCTCCACCTACTAGGAAATAAGATCTGCCAAACTATTGGGAGAATCCATTTCATAGACATAATGTTAATCGGTATAGATATGCAGTGCCAAGCCCAACACTTAATAGAAGATAGGACCCGCTAAATCATTGGGGAGGTCCTACCCCAAACAATGATGAATTTGTTGGTATAGGCATGGGGTACAATGCTCAACTTCCATCCTACCAGAGGGCTTACCCAAGCCAAGGGCAACCATATGGTGCGGTAGCATAGGGATATGCCCAAAATCCTCAAGAACAGGTTATAAGAGTCCTTAAGGAACTATATGGACCTGGTCTTAAACAGGCCACACGTGCAGCATATAGGAAGCCATACCTGGAACAAATCGATAGGGACTATGAGTTCTCTCGAGGGTATAAGATACCCGCTTTTGCTACATTTTCAGGAGAGGACAGTAAACGGCTATGGAACACATCAGCTGGTTCACCACACAATGTGGAGAATTTTCTAACTTAGGCTACTATAAACTCAGATTGTTCCCTAATTCCTTGATAGGACAAGCCTTTACTTGGTATACCAATCTCTTGCCAAACTCGATACGAAGCTGGGAAGAAATGGAAGATAAATTCTAATCTCACTTTGCTCAAGCATATATTGGGGTGTCAATAGCTGATTTGGCCAGGTTAAAACAACAGTCAGGAGAAATAGCTGAACAATTTATTATGTAGTTTAAACCAGCCAAGGCCAAGTGCTTTAGTGGATTACCAAAGGTCGAGTTTGTGAAACTCGCCTAGGATGGTCTTGACTTCGAACTTAGAAAGAAGTTCGAAGGAATGACCTTCTTCGATTTGTTTGAGCTATCAAAAAGGGCTACTCGCTAAGAGAACATCCTAAATGAGGGAAACCAGCGACTTACTTCTTCATACGAGACTTATTACTAAGATCCAAATTATGAAGTCGGTTTAGCAGAATTTATAGGAAATCGGCTTTTCACATGTTATGCTTTGGCTAAGAAGGATACCCAAGCCTAGGAATCAAATAAGCAGACAACAACAATAAAAACGTATTCCTTTGACCTAAATAAAGAAGATTAGATATTCAATCTATTGTTCGAAGCCAAGAAAATTAAATTAGTTGGAAGACATAAGATCCCAACACACAATGACTTACGTTTACTGTAAATGACATAATTCATTTACACACTCAACCAACAAGTGTGTAGTGTTTCAAAATGCCATCCAAGAAAGAATCAACAAAAAGTTGCTTTGATTTCTTGATAAAACTAAGGCCATGAAGGTAGACATGAACCCCTTTCCAAAACTGGTGGATGTCGATATGATCACCATAAATTGGGAATTAAAGGGGAAACAACTAAATATTGAAAGAGTGAACAAAAATGCTAAGCTCACCAATGTTACACCTTTTGCAGGGCTACAACTAAGGTCACTAGCTGTGAAAAAAGTTCCAGACATGGCTGATCATAGAAAAACACTACTTAGATACTCGGATGCAATGACATGAGAGCCACAGTTCAACAACAACAATGAGGGAAGGATTCCAGTTGATGAAGATGATTTTTGCTTTTGTGATAGATGTGGCATGATAATGGCCAATCTTATGGCCGTAGCTTCACAAAGAGGATTAGAGGTCCCCATGCCAACTGAGTCTGCTACAAAGAGCAAGAGCATCCACGACCAATGAATGTCTCTCAATCCCCTTGTGCCAGGGACTAGCTGCCTAACAAATGGGTAAAAGAGAGAGGTCAATATGTAAACAAGCCTTGGATGGGAAGGGAACCATCTCGAGAAGCATCCCAATCCACAAGAATAGTTAAACCGCCTCCAGATAGATGGGTAAAGGTGATTTCTCCTATCAGCAAACAACATGCGAGAGGCGTTCCAGTATATAAGTATGGATACAACCCTGAGTTTCTTTCGATCATAAGAACCTAGAAAAGAAGGTGGCTTAGACAAAAGGCCATGGATCAACAAGGGAACCCGTATCAAGGCCCGAACTAGGAGTTGGAAGTACAACGGGAAGCATAGGAAGGAAACAACTGGCATTGAATGTTTGATCATCCCCAACTCAATTGCCAAGTCAACACATCATCTGAAAATGAGTCGAGTAAAATGGAACACAAGAAATTGGAGAGGGGATGTTTTCCTATACTCAATATCAATGATAATCAAGAACTCAAGACCATACGTGTGCTCATCGGTCAAAAGCCAAGAAAGGCCAAGAAGTCCAACCAAGACAAGCTTCATGCTACCCCACTAGTCATCCAGGCTAAAGGAGGAAAAAACCAACAGTAGGAGCGTATGACCTGGGCATATATGGTGGAGTTGCCTTTAGATGAAGATGATTTCAGTGATTTTGGGAATGAGGGATTGTTTATAGATTCCTTCACACCTTCGGAATTAGTTACAAATAATCCGCCTAGTGACACAAGAAAAGACCATGATTCGCATTGGTAGTTGTCACGAGAAGGCAATCAATTGCAACATGATACTTACATTGTTTATCAAGTTCAAAGCCCAACAAGACCAGGTCTCTAAGGTCGAGAAGGAGCTTTAGGACATTATCACCAAGAAACTGATGGTGATGGAGCTCGAGGAGGACACATCAAAGGGAGAAGAACTAAAAGAAAATGCAGAGGAAGTAAAAGGTACACTCATCTTTGACAAACCTTCCAAAAATATGACCCAACACTTAAAGCCTTTATATATAAAGGTGCACATGGAGGGTCATCCAGTAAATAAAGTGTTAATCGACAATGGGGTGGCTGTAAATATACTCCCTCTTTCCATGATGAGGAAGCTATCAAAGGTCGATAGTGACCTAGTACCGATGAACGTATCTATCTGCTATTTCTTTGAGAATGCCACCAAGACCAGAGGAGTCATTCCCCTTGAATTAAGAGTGGGAAGTAGAACTCAAGTAACAACCTTTTTTTGTAGTCAATACTTCCTCTAATTACAATGCATTACTAGGTAGAGATTGGATACACTCGAATTAGTGTGTTCCTTCATCTTTACATCAATTATTATTATTTTAGAATGATAATAACTCCATGGAAGTGGTATATGCAGATCATAAATCCTTTCTAGCCTCAACAAATAATGTCGAGGCCCACCTTTATGACGAAATGTTGGAACTGTCAAGTTGGTGGGATAAGATAGTGAAGAAAAACCCACAGAGGTTACTGTCCAAAAAAATCGAGAGGATGATACCTTGATCATTGAGGAATTTGAAGAGTTGTGCAGGGAATTAGCTAACCCCTGCTTATTGATAGGGTGAAAAAAATTAAGCCCAGAAAATAGAGAAGGGCTAGATGGCTAGCCTGGACTAAGAAAAAGAAGAGGCCATACAAAAGGCCATGAAAATACTGTCAGAATACCTGACAGAAAGAAAAATCAAGATGTATCTTGCTGATTGTACCATGGACAAACAATCCTATGATCATGGAGCCAAAAGAGTAGAAAAATTAAGTACGACCCCTGTTAAGTTGGATGACTTGAAGGCCGAAGTCCAAGATACTTTAAAGGAAGTAAATTTGAGTTCAACAGAAGACCCATGCATAACGTATGTCAGTGCCAAGCTTGAGGTGCTAGAGTTAAAAAAGATGACAATAGTCCTGATGCGATACAAAGACTATTTTGCTTGGGACTATTCAGAAATGCTTGGACTCGATAGAAATCTTGTTGAGAATAAACTACCGGCAAAAGATGGATACATTCCTTTTCAGTAACCACCTCGACGAATGACTAACGAAATAGTATTGAAGGTTAAAGAGGAAGTTGAAAGGCTACTAAAAGCAGGGTTTATCCACCCCACCAGGTATATCCAATGGCTCTCAAGCATAATTCTGGTTATTAAGAAAAATGGTAACTTAAGAATCTGTATTGACATACAAAATCTCAATATTATCACCCTAAAAGATGAATATCCTATGTCTGTGTCTAACTTATTAGTCGATGGTGCTACGAGACATCGAATATTATCTTTCATGGATGGACATTCTGGGTATAATCAAATATTTATCACTGAAAAAGATACACATAAAACTGACTTTCGATGTCCAGGTTTGATAGGAATGTTTAAATGGGTAATCATGCCTTTTGGCTTGAAAAACGCTAGGGCAACATATCAATAGGCCATGAATTATATTTTTTATGACATTATTGAAAAATTCATGAAAATTTATATCGATGACATAGTGGTGAAATCTCAGGATTTCAACAACCACTTACTCGATCTAGAAAAAAGGGTTCATCAGGATGAAAAAACATCAGCTAAAGATGAACCCACTAAAATGTGCATTTGAAGTAAGTGCTAGTAATTTCTTAGATTTCTTGGTACATCGTCAAGGAATTGAGATAGACCAAAATAAGGCTAAGACAATTATTCAAGCCCAACCACCTTCTACAAAGAATGAGTTACAAAGACTCCTTGGATAAATTAATTTCCTCAGAGGTTTTATCACTAATGCGGTAGGAAGACAAAGGTGTTCTCACCTATACTGCAAATGAGAAGGAACAAACAATTACAATGGAGAGAAGAGCATCAGCAAGCCTTTGACAGAATCAAAGAGTATTTGTCAAAGCCATCGGTATTAATGCCGCTAAGAGAAGACAAGCCTTTGAAGTTGTACATTTCAACCATCGAAGACTCGATTGCAAGCTAGTTAGCTCAAGACAACGAAAAAGGGCACGAACAGTCGGTGTTCTATCTGAGTTAAGTCATGTAGAAAGTAGAATATAATTACCCAATAATAGAGAAACTGTGTCTAGCATTGTATTTTATTTCAATGAAATTAAGGCATTACCTTTTATCACATGTTACGTATATTGCGCCTCAAACTGATGTGGTGAAATATATGTTGTCATGACCCATAGTAAAAGGCAGAATTGGGAAATAAAGCCTAGCTCTCCTCGTGTTCAATCTCGTGCATGTCCCACAAAGAGCAATAAAAGGCCAAGCCTTAGCAGATTTCTTGGTTGATCATCCTTGTCACCCCATTCGAATGGACAATGAGGATGACTACATCACTCTCATTCCCTAGTAACTGTATTTTAACGAGTCTAAGACTAAAAGGGGATCTGGAGTAAGAATAGTGATTCAGTTCCTAAGGGGAACAATCACAGAATTGAGTGTTAGATTTGAGGGGAATTTCACAAACAACTAAGCTGAATACGAAGCCCTAGTCCAGTGGCTGGTGATCTTAAAAAATTTAGGAGTGAAATTCCTTGAAGTCCTCGGGGATTCACAATTGGTGATTAATCAAGCATCGGGAGACTATAAGTGCAGTAGTTTAACCCTGATACCTTACAAAGATAGAGTCAAACAGTTATTAAAGACCTTCATCGATGTCACAATGAAATGTATACCTCGAGGCCTCAATTACAAGGCTAACTTAATGGCACAAGTTGCCTCAGGATACAAAATAAATCCTACCTCCCCTGAAAGCAATGATTGCATAAAATGCCTACAATTTAGATGTGAAAATTCAGTCTTATAATAAGTGTTTCATATCGACACTATCACTCCCAACAATGGGAAGGAAAAACAGGATGATTGGAAGAGTCCAATTATTTAATATCTACAACATGCCAACAAAGGGGGGGATAATTCCCTGAAGCTTAAATCCAGAAGATATGTATTATGGGGTGAGCCCCTAGAACTCTTCAAGTGAGGGGCCGATGGTTTGTTACTTCAATGTTTGGGGATTGACGAAGCCAAACTCGTAATGGCAGAAATCCATGAATGAATCTGCAGTGCACACTAATCGGGCACAAAAATGAGGTGGCTAATCTGTCAATATGGGTATTATTGGCCAACCATCTTACAAGACTGTATTAGTTATGCCTAGGGTTGTGAAGCTGGTCAACAACACAGGTCAATGCCTAAGGCACCTACTGCCAGCTTACATTCTATCGTGAAGCCCTGACCCTTCAAGGGATGGGCTCTTGATATGATAGGCAAAGTCAGACCGACATCAATAAAGAGGAATTGCTTCATTTTGGTTGTCATAGATTACTTTACAAAATGAGTTGAATACAAGTTATATCAAGATGTCAATGAAAGAGATGCAATATGTTTTATAAAAGAAATGAGAATATATCGGTTTGGAATTCTTTAATCCATTACGGTCGATCAATGGCTAATATTCAATGGAGCTTGAGTGCGAGAGTTTGCTCGAGATTGTGGGTTCAAAATCTTAAACTCAACCCCATATTATGCCTAGGCAAATAGACAAGTTGAGGCAACCAACAAAATTATTAAGAGTAATTTACAATGGTGGACTACAATGCTTCAAATTGGGATGAATTGCTATCTGATGTAGTCTGGGCATGTCAAACATCAAAGAGATCAAGTATTGGAACCATGCCCTATGCACTAGTATACGGGCATGATGTAGTACTACCTTTGGAAATCACTGTACAATCCCTAAGGATAGTAAATCAGAATCAACTGAGCCATATCGAATATGAGGAGGCCATGATATCTGAATTGGATGATCTCGATGAAAGACAAGTTAATGCCTTTAACTTGATTATTTTGTAAAAACGAAGAGTTGTCAAGGTCTACAACATGAAGGTAAAAGCCAAATCATTCCACGAAGGGGAATTGATATGAAAAATTATCCTGCCTATAGGAACTAAGGATCCACAACTAGGTAAATGGTCCCCTACTTAGGACGGACCATTTCTAGTGAGTGAAATCCTATATGAAAATGCTTATAGGCTAATGCAAATCGAGGGGCAAGAACACATACGAAGTATTAATGGAAAATACTTAAAAAGGTACAAGCCCCCAATGTGAGAACAAAAGTTGATTAACACGAGATATTAAGAATGAATGGTTCATAAAAGACTATAATTCTTAAGCTCAGATTCGCAGACTGATAATTCTCCCTCTAAGTGTGGTATCTTTAGATTGAGAGGAATCTCGTTCCATTGTTTTCTCGAGTTCCACACTAGAGGTTTGTAAATTCTCTTTCAGTCTCCTCAAATGAGTCTCAACTCTCTCGATTTCAGTAATTTGGGTGTTGATATTATCCACTAAGAAAGTCACATGCTCAACAATTGAAGATTGTTGAGAAACAAGAGCATTGATTCGAGTCTTTAATTTCGGACCTTAGATCTTTTTGGCATGTCTCAACTGGAGTTGTTCATAAGTTTCATTTTAGGAAGAAAGATCCAAGAAAAGACTTGCTCGCTAATCCACAGACAAGTATTTGGGGTGATGAAGAAGTAGATTGCTAGAATTGATGAATGCAACATTAACTATCAAATCAAGTAGCACAACTGATGGCCTAGCTACAAAACAAGACCAGAGCATTGCTAAAGCCTGATGCAGCTGCTCTGATTACAAATGCAAGGGTGATGTCGAAGGAGAAGGCCTCATACTCCCTACAACCCCCAGGGTGAAAAGTTTGGCTTGAGAAAGCAACTGAACCAATTGACCCGAGACCTCCAACAAAGGCTGAACTGGGGCAGCTATCGGCAATGAATCAAAGATGGGATCTTCAATGGGAACCTTTGGGATCTCGTTCATAGGTATGTTGATGGAAATATCTTCAAGAACCTCTAATGGGGCCACCTCATTATCCCCAGTAGGAGCATTAGGAACTTGGAAGGTGGGCTCGACTGATTGCAAGTCGAGGTCCATTGCCCTGGCTGATGACTCCTCCTGTGGAAAAGTTTCGTGTTCCAGAGAAAAATCCTCGAAGTCCCTGATGTCAGGGAAGTGTTCTCCATCATGCCCTCTGACCATCTCTTTCTCATCTGCAGTTTTTTTAATTTTTTTTTCTTCTTCAGCTTTCTACTTCTCGATTTCATCTTCCTCTTGTTTCTTTCTCTCTTCTTTTCGCTTTCTTCTTTCTCTTTCACCTTTTCTTTTCTCCTATCTTCCTCGATTTAATGATTTCTTTCTTCTTCTTCTTTCTTTCTCTCTGCATCTTTTGTAATTTTTCTTTCCTCTTCCTCTTTCCTCCTATCAAACTCCTCAATTTCTTGCCTTTTCTTTCTCCTTTCTTCCTTTTTCTTATTATTTTCCTCTTGCTTTATCCTCTCTCTTTCCTCCTCTTTCAATCTTCTTTCCTCTGCTTTCTTCTTCTCTTCTCATCTTTTCTCTGCAACAACCTTCTACTTCTCTTCCCATGAGTGAGCAAGCTGATCATTAAAGACCTTAGCTTGCTTCTCCTGCTCGAATCACTCACGCTCCTTTTCCTCATCGATCTTCTTTTAATTTAAGGCCTTGAGCTCAAGTTTAGTTTTATTTAATAATTCATCTTTCTCTTTAAGCTCCTGATGCAACTTGTCATCAGTGAGAAGGACAACTGCCTTCCTTTTCCTCCTTGACAAGTCAACCTCTCCCATAGCTTGACCCTCGACTTGCGGTTCATCTTTGACGACTTGAATCACCATCCTTAGTTGATCAACTATGTCTTTCATAGACAAATTTGTAATGTCCACCTGGCATCTCGACTTCCTCACACCCACGTTTGGTTGCCTATCTAGATGAGAATGAGCCAGGAGACCAGGCACAATACGAAGAGGTGCCACTAGAAAAGTGCTAGCTCATTAAAACTTTAGAACTAATAAAACCAAAAGAAAGACAGTAGAAATTAAAAGAGGCTTACCTACTAGGGGAAGGGCCTCAAATGGAGGGCATAGTCGACTCTTAATCTGGCCCATTAGCTCTTGAACACTCTCTAGAAAGGTCGACTACTAGGTATCGAAGGAAGGTGTTGACTCTGGAATTCCATTGAAGGGTGGGATGTGGAGTGACGGCACTGCCAAAATGCATTCTCCCATCTTCTCGAGGAATATTTCTTTCGAGCCAGGGAGTCGAGTTTCCTATAGGGAGTTTAAAGTAAAAATGGGGGAAGCAGGAATACATTGAACAAGCCCAAACTGTCGAGCACACATATTAGGGCAGTAGGCCTCGACATGCTTGGACTTGTGAAAAGCAGGAAGGTCTCTGTAGTAAATACAAGATGCTCAGGTCCTTAAGGCCCTGAGCTTAGAGTGGATGGGGTTTGGCTGCCAAGCAAGATACTCGATAGAGCTAAAGTGTTGGTTTCAAAAAGGGAGGAAATGGATATCAGAACACACCCGTTGCATGTCGAGAATGATTTTGATGCATCGAGTGAAGGTAGGAGAAGATGACTAGGGATATCTAGCCTCGAGCTAGTACTAAGCATAACAGGATGGGGCCTGAGTTTGGTAATTCAATGGAATAGGGGATGGACTTAGGAAATAAGTATGAACTCATAACTAGATAAGCCATAATGGCCCATTGACTGACCTAGAGAACCTCTCTCGAGTTAGGGACCAAAGCGGTCGATAGAGAAGTGCAACCATAAAAGGGCCAAGGGCCAATTGATGACTCGAGGCCAAAATTGTAGTTATTAGGACAAATCCCAGAGTAATTTGCTTTGAGGATGAGAAAATCATGAATTTACATAGCTAATAGAGGTAGAAGGAGCATTCCTCTTGAAATGCTACCTTGTTATTGGGTTGACCCATCTTTCAAGAAAGAAAAGAGGTGTACGAAAGACGGGAAGACTCCGAAGGCCAGTGGAAAGAAGATCGAGATAGATCATTGAAGTTGGGAAGAATAACCTCACCATTAAGAGGGACATTAAGTAAGTGATAAATGTCAGCCAAGGTGATTGACATTGGACCTTCAGGAAGCAAGAAACAGTTCGAGGTTGGAGACTAGAAAACTAAATAGGCAAAAATAAGAGATTGGTTGAAGGGCGTATCTAATTTGGATGAAAGAATGGCTCCGATAATACCAAGCTTCTCCCATTTCTTTTGCCTTCGGGTAAACATGCGATTTACCTAATCAACCCATGAATGATTGGACTTATACTAGGAGCTAAGCTCAAACTTCTTTTCCCATTCAGCCCAATGGATGCTCTCAGCATAGAATAACGGAGCTCCGTGAAGATCAACAGGGAAGTAATGAGGCGTTCGAGGAGGGGTTTCCTTTAGAAAGGCTGGACCCAGGCCGTAATGTGGGATCTCAAAACTTGAAGAAGCGGCCTTAGAAGGTAACTCGAGGAGCATTGCCATAGACATGGCTCTATGAAACACACTTAAAACACACAACTTCTTAGCCGTTATCAATGCGGTATCATTTCAACAGTCATAATTTCTCCTTCCTCCCTTTGCTCGTTAAGAGAGGAAGGCTCGGTGAATTCAATGTCAATCGGTGCGATTTGCTTCACCCTGACCATCAACGACAATGAATAAGAGAAGAGGATCGAAATGAGAAGAAGAAGACGAAGAAGCTGAGAGAAAAAAGGCGCTGATTAGGAAAATGGAAATGGATTCATTGAACTGAAAGTGACATTTATAGGTGACGGCTAACATGACAACGTCAGTATCTTAAAATGGCGGGAAACAATGCGTGTCTGGTTATGATTCAAACCAAACACGTTTGGGGGGGCATTTGTTAGCATGTATTTTGAAATCAGCTAGTCAATAAATGACACATGGATTTAGGTGATATCACAGTAAACCGTTACAGAACGTGCCATGTTGGATAGAAGATGAAACGGGTAATATGCCTCAGTGGATGATAATTATCACCACACAAAGTAACACACAACCCAGTCAGCAAGCGAGATGCCCACGATTCAAACTAAAAGAAGGTTAAAGATGAACGGGGGAGAAAACTATGGTGTCGAGGGAAAACTTTTATAAATAAAGAAGAATACAGATACAGCAAAGGATGAATCAATTATCATCAATAATATCTTTTATCTGTAGCGATAACATTGGAGTAGGTGTAGTAGTAGCTCAATCCTATAGTGATTCGAAGTCCTGTATCAGGTAATTTGACTATACTACAGAACTAGATTCAATGAAGTTCTTTTAGAAGAAGGACATCGGCCAATTTGTCTTGTTCGAAGAATCAGATTCAATCAAGTCTTCCCTCAATATTAGAGGAGAGACATTGGCTAATCTGCTTGTTTGAATGTATCTCTGTAACTGACATTGTATTTTTTATTTTCAATTTAGTAAAATTTATTTTCTAGTATCAATCTGGGTGACATTGTTTTGTTGTAAAAGTCCTCGGTCTAGAGGCATTACCGAACCTGGACCCTTTTGATAATTCTAATTGAAAAAACCATCCACGTGTCGATCCATAAATAAAAGAATTTTTGTTGACAACCAACAACCTCACCCATCAATGGTGAGAACTCCAGCACATCATGCTTGTCTGGTGGCACCAACACTCACCTTCACCTCTTGGTTCGGATTTTCTTCCCTTGCTTGATTGTTGCCACTCGCTTTCCTCTCTTGACCTCTCGCACTTCTACTGCTGGATGGAGGATCTCTCACCAACGCTTGAGACTCACTCCGCCATCGCCGCCTCGCTATCCTGGCTAGACCTACTCACCCTTTCCTCCTAAGAGGGATTCAAGTCTCAAGAGTTTCTCGCTATTGCCGCCGCCTACCCCAATCTCTGACAACTACTTGTTGCTTGCATCTTTGATCACATGTACATGATTTGGTCGGGGGCGACACAATTGCTAACTCTTACATCTCACTACTCCCGCCTTAACCTGCTTCACCTTGCCGACACCTCTTGCTTGTCCAATGCTCGGGCTAATCTGAAGGACGATAGATTCACCTCCAAAGCTGCGAGGATTAGTCGTACTGTGCTCGAGGACCTATTTGTTGGGCTTCCCTTGCTTGAAGAATTGACCCTCAACATCAGCCTCAATGTTAGAGATGCCGGGCCGGTATTGGAGATGATGAGTTCCAAGTGCCCATGTATGAAATAGTTGAAGCTGGGACAATTCCATGGGATTTGCAAGGCCATGGGTTTGTCTGGGAGCACGAGGTGCTTATCGGGTGCGTCGAAGCCGGTGTCGGATTCGTTTTCTTTTCCAACGTCAGGGCGTTGGAAGCTTCGCCAACGGGAGGATGTTACTATCGCTGGTGTCAGGTAAGGGAGGAGAGGAGGGAGGAGGAAGGAAGAGGGAAGAAGAAGAAAAGGGTTGTATTTCTTTTACTTGGAGACGTGTTTAAAGTATGAAGGGTAATTTTGGTATTTAAAAAAAATAAATTTTAAGACTAAAAAAACGGTTTAAAATGATGAGCACTGTGGTAAAAACATGCTAAGACTAATTTCTGTAATAAAAAAATATCTGACAGGGATTTTTTTGTAATTATCAATAGATGAAGGGGAGATTGTATATTATCAGATAGTCTAAGGGTTTTTATTGTAATTAACCCCAAAAACATAAAACGTTTTATGGGTTAAGTGGACTTTAACGTGAATCTAATGGGGTGGCAATGGGTTACCTGTTACCCAGCCCACCAGGTTGAGCCCAACTTTGGGTTGGGCTTGGACCTAGCATCCAGCCAAAGTCGGATCCAATAGAGCCAGACCATTGAAATCCAGAAAAAAGTGGTTTTATGGACTTCATGATAACAGGTTGGTCCATTCGTTAGATCTATCTATAAATATAAAATATATGACTTTATTGGCTTGTTGTTATTTTTACGTATAAATATAAAAATATGTGATTTAAAAAAAGAAAAAGAAAAAGAAAAAGAAAAAGGTAGAGGCATTAGATTTTGGATCATCTCTAGTCTGAATGGACAGTACTACTCAATTGCCCATCAGTGCATGACATGTGGTCTGACAAAAGGTGTTTGGTCAATACACATAGGTCAAAGGAGGGTATTACAGTACATACACAATGAATAAGTATCTGTGTATTTATTAATACACCCTTTGTCAGACATCGTGTCACATTCTGAGCTGAAACTGGAGTGGTGCATCCATTCAGACTGGAGATGATGTGAACCCAAAGCATTAGGCTTGCCCAGAGGCTCACACTTGGCATGGCCCGCACTTGGGGCTGGGGAAGGCTTGTATATAAGATAAACTGGTGGGTAATTTTGGATTTGGGCCTAGCCCCACCCAGAGTCCCTTATGCCTTGTGTTCAATCAGCCTGCTTGGTCAATTGCCATCCGTTTGAACCCAACAAAACACTTGTTTTGAAAATCTATGTGAAACATACGGTGGCTATTTTCTTACCTTATTCAAGATTTGGGTTCTGCACCCAATGGAATTGGTCTAATTGTCAGTGACAGATTAATTAGACCGTTACTTGGGTTAGATTAGGCTATTTAGGGTGGATTTTAAATTTTATTTTTTAGATCTTGAAGTTAGTTATTCAGGTTTTATTTTTCCTAATATTTGTTATCCAATCATTGTGAATTTGTGAGGGTGATTGAATTTTAAGTGAATGAAGATTTTAGATTTTAAATTTAGTTTTAGATCATGAAGTTAGTTCCTTGGGTGTATATATATATATTTAGAGAGAGAGAGATGCACTTGAGTGTACTGCATGAACAAAAAATGGGTTTTTTTTGTCTTCTTTTTTCATATATATATATATATATATATAATTCTTAAGCTTGTTTGGAATCAAGTTAGGGCAATATGTTTGATTAGAATGATTAATCATCAAGATTAAATAGATGAAAGTAGAACATTTTTGACGATGTTACTAAGGAAATATTAGGCTAAGAGAATTCAATAGAAGTAATACAATTGATTATTCTTTATCAAAATTCAACTAATTATGTGAGAAATCTCGGCAAGAAAATTTAGAAGAGTCATGACTCGACAAAAGATCTCCCAAGTGAGGGGCACTTTTTAACTGTTGGATTAGTGCTAGAGGGTACCCATGCCAACACAAGCGTTAAATTGGTTTTGGTTTGATGTTAAAGAGAGAGCACCCACATTATCAAAATTCAACCAAAAAAGAAGAGAAAGAATAGAACCAAACATCTATGGATCCTGACATTTTGTTTGGGCATAATTGTTGAAAAATTAATTATAACAAAAGTTTTATTTTATTTATTTTATTTTTTTAACAATGGGCATGCTAAAAGAGAAAGGATTTTTATTCATTGACGAGAACCTAAATTGAGACACTTTTTTTTTTAATCCTTGGATTGGTATTCACCTAATATCTATACCCCACCTGATCAAATGGCTAACCCCCACCTCCACCTCATGTGATGGATGCTTTATGAAGAGAAATCCGTTGAAATCTTTCATATATTAGTAAAAAAACCTAGTATGATGCATTAGGAAACAAAATCATTTGACATGATTGTAAGAAGGCATTATTGTAAAATTTAATGTGGTTCAATCAATTGTACAATACTCTTCTATTGTGGTTGTAGAACATTCTTACTAAACTTAAAAGTTCAAATAAATATAATTGTCCTTCTATATGAGCATCTTTCTTTTTTATTTTTTATGAAAAGCTTATTGCAAGATTCGATCATTTGAGTAATATAAAATAAAGTTGGCATTAAAAAAAAAATGTCTCCAATGCTTAATTTTATTGAAATAGTTCAAAATTTTTATCAACAAAATATTCAACGATAAAGATCTTACTATGATAAATATAAATATATATGAAATAATAATCATTTGTATTTAATAGCAATATTATAATAAATATATTGATATAATGTATAATACTATAGATAATAAATATTATTGTCATGAGTTTATTGATATTAGTGATAAATTGTAACAATATGAATATATGAATGATATGCAAGAAGAAGATATTTGTTTTCAAATTTTACATGATTCAATCATTAGTGAAATACTAATCTACTGTGGCAGCATAGTATAGTACATTATTTTTAAAAAAACTTAGAAGTTCAAATAAATATAATCGTCCTTCTTTATGAACATCTTTTTCATATTTTGGTTATGAAGAGCTCATTGTGAGATTCAATCTCTTGAATAATATAAAATAAAGTTTATATATATATATATAT